>RJWJ010024747.1:0-24574 GCA_004363605.1 Indri indri | reverse complement strand
TATATATATATATATATATATATATCATAATACCACACCTTCCAATGAAAATAAGTCTTACTTTGTAACTTCATTTTGTTAGTGTGACATAATGAACAGCATATTACCTGCTAAGAGACATACTGCCAACGTCATTGAAAAATAAAAAAGAACTGGGACAGGAAGCTGCCTTAATTAACAATTGAATATAACTTCAGACCAAGGGTGAGAGGTTTCCAGGGTAGGAACATCCTGGTGTAGAGTGACTATGAGAGAGGGCCCCAGTGGAACCCCAATCTCCCCACACATCCAAAAGCAGTTCACCACTTCTGAAATCCAAACTAGAAGGCAGGGAACTTTAAAACAGGAGGCTGGAGTGGCACTCTGGGCCAGATCTTACAGGGCCTTATGTAAAGAACAGGAAGTGAGAATCACTGAGGTGTTTAGATTGGAAGCTGTCCGATCTGACAAGAGGACTTGGGAATCATCAGCATCCAGGTGGTAGGAAAATGTGAGCAGATGAGATTGCCCAGGGACATCAGAGGATTTAACCTTTTGAGGATCCTTGATTTCTTTGAGAATGTGATGAAAGCTATGAATGGTCTCTCCAGAAAAATGTGCATGTTAAAAATCACACAAACATATAGACAATTTCAGGGGATCCTCAGATTAAGAATCTCTGAGATGGAGGGGACAAAGAAGTAGCTTGAGGAAGAGGATATTCAAGGGGTGGGATGAGGATGAGGGGAGCATCAAAGGGGCCAAAGAAAGATGACTCAAGGTAGAAGAAGAATCAGGAGGCTGAAGTGTGAGGAGGCTGTGGGAGCACAGAGACCCAAGGAGGGCATGATCAGTGGTGTCAAATGCTGTAGAGACTTCAGGTAAGGTCAGGACTGAACCGTATCTTTTGCACTTACAGTTAAGAAATCACTGGGAATGGTATTGAGGAGAGTTTCTGAGGAGTGATGGGTAATGGTAGCTTCAGATTTTTTTTTAATGCAAGAAGTATTTAAGGTTGGCATCAAGGTGGAAGTGAGGATAGGGGACTTGGCTTTCTGCTGTGTTTGCAAAGCATTAACATGAGGTTGAAAAATTGTCAATTGTCCAGAGAAAGGATTGAGGAGGCTTATGGAGATTATGTCTGTCTGTCCCTGGTGCCACCACCATGGTGGAGTCAAAAGCCAGAAGGCAACAGTTGAAGGAATGATGCGAATTAAGGAAATGAAGTTTGGTTTGTTGGGTGGGAGAGAGATGAGGGGCCGTTAAAATAAGAAACAAAAAAAGAAAGGGACTTTGCCTTCAAGAAATGGACACATCCCAATATTTCTATGCTATACTCTAAGAAGAAGAAAGAAGAAAAAATGAGAGGCTGCAGACACAGAGAGGAGAAGCAGCTGAAGGGCAGCGGATCCAGGAAGACAGCTGGATGGACTTGAAGAGGAGGACGGGCACCCCACTCAGAAGAACAAAGTGAGGAGGCCTGTGGCTGTGAACACATTCCCTCCAAGCATGGATTTAAGTAAGTCAGCCCAAATGGCTTCCATTTTCCCCATAGCATAAGAGGTGAGGTTGACTGCTGAGGATAAAGAGATGGGATTGGTGTAGAGGACTTGAGTACAATGGTTTTAGAGTCACAGGGGCCTGAGGGACAGAGGGGAGAGGAAGCTGAACACAGACAGAGAAAAGAATGGTCCGGCAGGCTGGTGTTGGAGCCAGTGTCAGTCACGGTCCTCACGGGAAACAAATAGCACATTCAAGTGGGGTAAGGAGGCAGAGTTTCCTGAAGGGACTCTTTACCAGGTGTGCAAAGGGTTAAAGGAAACTCCTAAAGGACAGTGGAGCACCTTGGGGCTAGCTACGGTGGGGAGCCTTTTCCACCCCTAAGCTTCAGGGGCAAGAGGAGGGAGAAGATCCCAGATCCCAGAGGTGTTAGGCTGAACCCAGAGGCTGGTGGGAGGTTCCATAGGAACGTTCCCTTTAAAATGGCCCCACCCCTTTGAGGGCCCGCCCAAACTCCACCCCTTAGAGAGCCCGCCCAAACCTGAGTATAAAAGCCCTGGACACCCGCCATTTCTGGACTGACGGTATCTTGAACTCAGTCTGTCAGTGCTCAGCCGATAAAATAAACTTCCTTCAGTTTGGGCTTGTGAGTTCCTCCCTCGGTGTTTCTAAAAGAGGGAATGGATACAGTTTAGCAGAGGGCTGCCACAGTGGAGCTCGTAACAACACACATGCTGACATAATCTGAAGCCAGGCTGCTTTCTCTGTGTGCAGGTTCCGGTGACTGCTCCACCCTATTGCCCTTGCCCTAAAGTGGTAACATCTGGTATCAGCCCGAGTACACTGCTTCTCCTTGTGATTTCACTAAACTTTTCTACATCTTTATAAATATCCCATTATTAAATTCTCAAATTATCCTTTTTGTACTATTTCCTAAAGAAACCCTAACTTATGTATGATTCTTTGAAAAGACTAATAGACAAACTCTGGAAAGAAGAAAAAAAGAAAGGAGACAATAAATAATGTTAGGAATAAAAGGGGGACAAAGTACAGATACAGTGTGTATTTCGAAAATGCTCTTTCACTTGAGCCCAGGAGTTCAAGGCCAGCCTGGGCAACAGAGCGAGATCCTGTCTTTAAAAAAAAAAAATTTTAGCCAGGTGCAGTGGCTCATGCCTGTTAAGTCTAGTAGTCTGGGAGGCTGAGGCAGAAGAATCGCTTGAGCTCAGGAGTTTGAAACCAGCCTGAGCAACAGTGAGATCACGTCTCTACTAAAAATAGAAAAATTTAGCTGGGTGTGGTGGTACACATCCATACTCATAGCTACTTGGGTGGCTGAGGCAGGAGGATCTCTTGAGCCCAGAAGTTAGAGCTTGCTGTGAGCTAGGCTGAAGCCACTGTACTCTAGCCTGGGCAACAGAGTGAGACTCTGTCTTGAAAAAAAAAAAATTTAAAATTAGGTGGGCATGGTGTTGCACACCTGTAGTCCCAGGTAATCAGGAGGCTGATGTAGGAGGATTGCTTGAGCCCAGGAGTTAGAGGCTGCAGTGAGCTCTGATCACAGTACTCCAGCTTGGGCAACAGAGCAAAGTGCCATCTCTAAAGAAAAAAATAATGCTCTTATACTATGAACAACTTTATGCCACCAAATTTGAAAATTTACAAGAAATGGAAAAATTCCCAGAAGACATACAACTTAAGACAACCTCAAAAAGAAATTGAAAACCAGAATAGATCTAGAACTATCAAAGTACCTGAAACAATGGATTTTAAATTTCCCTGTAAGGCCAGGTGTGGTGGCTCATGACTGTCATCCTAGTACTCTGGGAGGCCAAGGCTGGAGGATTGCTTGAGCTCAGGAGTTCAAGACCAGCCTGAGCGAGAGTGAGACCTCATCTCTACCAAAAGTAGAAAAATATTAGCTGGGAGTTGTGGTGCCCACCTATATTCCCAGCTACTCAGGAGGCTGAGGCAGGAGGATCGCTTGAGCCCAGGAGTCTGAGGTTGCAGTGAGCTATGATCACTCCACTGCACTCTAGCCCAGGTGACAGTGTGAGACTCTCTCTCAAAAAAAAAAAAAATCCCCATAAAAGAGGAACGGTTGTTAGGTGTTTTATGTAGCAAATATAAACATTTCTAATGTATTCTTTTATCTAATCCAACAATCCTATTTGCCTATCTATACTTCTTATTCTATGGGAAGCTCTAAGAGGCTGGGGGAAGCACCTGTTTTATTCATGGCTGTACTCCAAGCCTAGAATGGTGTTAGCTTAGTTAAACTTAGCATAATTAAACTATGGCAAGAAAGCTAGAAAATCTAGGGGATCAGTAGACATATGAGACTTCAGGCAGGTGTACAAAAGTGCACTAAAGCCACTAGGTCCCACGTGAAACTTCAAACAGCTAGGGCAGGGCTATGATCTTAAAGACTGAGCCCTCGGCCACCTGCTTTCGATGCAGGAAATCCCTTCAGAATGAAAATCTGCATGCAGCAAATGTTTCTCCTTAAGACCTGGTCTTTATGACAGCCTAGTGAATCACTTCTAGAACACTGAAATTCACCGTTTGGTCCTTTTGTTAATAATGCCAAATTAAGTTCTTGAGAGACACAGCTGTATAACATTACCTGAACCCAATTCAGATGTTTGAAAAGTTTTTCAGTAACTTGCAAGCTACTTAAACCCATACAGTTCTGGCCTACAGCAAAATTTTGAAACAAATATTTTCTTTTAAAGGCACCAAGAATCATGGTGTTATAACCATGGCAGTAGGACCCTAACTTGAAATTTTGATGTAGAGAAATTAACTTAGTTTTTATTCAGAAGTTCTACAAAGACATGCATGTTTCAGCTGAACACAGGATGTGGGCGCAGAACCCAGGATTGCTTGGGGGTTAGATGAGGCTCAGGAGGGTCTTGGATTTTACCTGCCAGTAGTAGTGATACCTGTTTTTTGTTTTTGTTGATTTATTTTTACTCCTGAGCTTCTGGACCAGTTTTCCATTAGAGCAGCCAAGAAGACATAAGATTATGTATCTCATGCAAAAGTATTTTTACCTTGAAGATCTGCCTTTAAATTCACAGAAGTCCCTCATCAGTTGGAGCTAGGTGGCAGAGTTAAACTCACGTGACCCAGTGAAGGGCAGCATCACCAGGTGGACTTCAGGGATCCTCAAGTGTGCTGCCCTGAAGCACCAAGAACTTGGTTGCTAGGCATCCTCCTCAGGGGCCACCCAGGGCTTTCCTACCCAGTTTTCTTAGAGCAAAATCTAGGGATTAAATGAAATGCAACTTCACAAAGTTCCTGTGAAGGGTTCCTATACTTCTACCAGGACCCAGTGGTTGGGGGATGCTGGTCCTTTAACAAATGAGCAGGGGAGGAGCTGGGAGTCTTAAAGCCAGGAGCAGCAGTCAGGCCCTGGCCCTGGCCCAGGCTGCCATGGCGAACCTAAGCCGAAGGGATGGCAACAGTCGGGCAGTACGTGTCAACAACGACATGTCACCAAGCACAGATGGTGGCTGGTAGTATCCGTGTGGGCAGTCTTCTCTGCTGACTCCTATCCCTGTCCCTCAGTTCTGTCCCCTCACAGGACAGCTCCCTAGAGCTGGGCTGGGAGGGGAGAGGGGGGGGAAAGGGAGGAGGGGGACAGGTGGGTGTTTATAGTAGTCTGAGAGCCCAGGGTCTTGCTCCCTGAGGCCTTGGGTCAATAATTCTCTGACCACCTTGCTGGGGAGAGACCACGGCTATTCTGGGGTGCCATGCCATCCTTACTAAGGAGGAGGGTGTCTCTGGGTCTCTTCCCTGTCCCAGGTTTACCTTCTAGAAGCTGACAATGCTCTTTCACTGGAGGATGCAGCCAAGGAGGAAGTCTGCCCGCCTGCCAAGATGAAATGCCTTGAAGGTATCACCAAGTGGGCTGTGGTGTCTAGATATAAAGCCCTGGGGTGTGGGGGCTGCTGGTCTGCTTCACACATGGGCTTGGGTGTCCAGAGTCACTGGTAGTTACTCCAAATTTCCCACTTACTGACTACATCATACTGGGCAACTGAGATCACTTTCCTAAACCTTATTTTCCTCACCTACATAGTAAAATTATCAGTAACAGCTGAGACAGCCTCATACGACTGTTAAATGAACATACACGTGTAAAGTACCTGGCACTCAGTAGGATTAAATCAAAAGAGGTCGGGGCAGCTGGCACTTGTTCGGTTAAAGATGCAACGGAAAGGGCTGCCGGGTGGAACAAAGCAGGTGAAGAGGGGATGTGGAAAGTGAAGGTGTTCGGCACCTGCCAGGCTCCGTCTGGTTTAGAGGGGGTGGCCTGGGGCATCCTGGGGTACAGAGGCTGAGCTGAACCCAGAGAACGGGAGGCATCCTGTTCGAAGGTGGTGCTGGAGATGGTTCATGAACAGAAGTGCTTTCGAGCAGCAGCCTCTCCACTTCCTCCTCAGGCCCACACTTAAACCAAAGGCCAGGCAAGACCTGCCGCCCCTTGGCTCCCAAGAAGGAGCTGGTATCTGCCTCCCAGTTGGAGGAAGAGGAAGAGAATGAAGAGGAGGATCTGGATCCAGACCCGGAGGAGGAGCAGGAGGAGGAGGAAGAGAATGATCTTGGGGATCCAGTTGTATTCAGCACTGTCCATAACACCCAGGTACTGTGGCAGGAGGGGATGAGAGAGGGTTTGGTGTCTGAGCTGTCTGCGGCTCACAGGCTGTCGCTAAACATCTCTTCTCTACCCCTTTCTAAGACAGGCTTTGGATTAACACTTTCTATTTTAGGCTTGAACCTGAGTTAGGGACTCTCTCCTTCCCTCTTTCCTGCTGTCTCCCTCTTAGTTTCTTTATTTATATTTTTATTTATTTTTATGTATTTAAAAACAAAATAGAGATGGGGTCTTGCTCTTGCTCAGGCTGGTCTCAAACTCCTGACCTCAAGTGATCCTCCCGCCTCCGCCTCCCATATTGCTAGGATTACAGGTGTGAGCTACCATGCCCAGCCTCCCTCTTAGTTTTTGATGCTGTCCTCACCTTAAAACCAGATCCTAGCAGGCCTGTGTGTCACCCATAGGTGGTGGCCCTGCTGCTAGTGCTGAAGGTGAGTCATCTTTGCCTGGTCCTGGGCTCCTCTGTCTCAGCAAGTGCATTCCTGGTATTTGTTCCCTTGGATTCCCATAGCCAGTGGGGAGAGACAAGGACGTCCATTAGAAATGAGGTGACTCAGACCCTCCTTGAACCTACTTCTAAGATACAGTAGTTCCTCCTTATCCATGGTTTCACTTCCTGCTGTTTCAGTTACCCATGGTCAACCATGGTCTGAAAATAGGTGAGTACAGTACAAAAAGATATTTTGAGGGAGACTACACTCACATTAACTTTCATTACAGTATATTGTTACAATTGTTCTACTTTAATTGTTAATCTCTTAATGTGCCTAATTTATAGACTGTCATAGGTACATATGAAGAGGAAAAAACATAGTATACTTAGGGTTCAGTACTAGCCACAGTTTCAGGCCTCTATTTGGGGGTCTTGGAACATATCCCCTCTGAATAATGGGGTACTACTGTACTAGTCTTATTTCTCCCAGAGGACAGAGAGGGATCCTCACCCCGTCGACTTTGAATCTGACAAAGGGCCACACTGCCACTGTTCTGGGTGTTGGAATGGCTGGTCTTGGTGGCTCCTCCCACCTTCCCATGGATACAGGTGAATGTAGAAGACACCACAGGGGCCCATTCAAGCCCGTGTTTTCCTCCTGCCTGTTCCAGAGAGGTCTGCTCAGCTCCCCTGGAGTCAAGGACCGTGGTGTGCTGGGGATGTCATCTGCCTCCTTGCATTTTCTGTGGCAGATTAGTCTGCTACAGTCTCCATCCTGCGCGAGGTGACTGGGTACTAAGGAGGATTCCATCCATTATGTTCAATCTACTCTTGACAAACACTCAAAATGAGGTGTGGGCATGGGAGGTGGGCATACTTGGTAAATGGCAGGGGTGGTGTTGCCCAACCAGGAGCATGGATGGACAACTGGCTTTTCATATGAGAAAGGACAAACTAGATCCCTACTCCTTATCTTACAAAATGTTTCAGCAGATGAGCAGTGCTGAGCTCAGGGCTGGAAAGAGCACCTGCCCTTCCACTAACTGCATAATGGCCTAGGGTAGAGGAATTCAAGGACCAGGAAATCCTGCAGGGAGAACTAGAAGGGAATTATAGCCGAGGAGGGCTTCAGGTGAGTCAGAAAAGGAAAGATGAGTACTGCCCAGTGGCCAAAGACAAAAAGCCTGAGAGAAGACTGTTACAGAGAGGAGAGCGAGAGGTGTTGACTATCCAGATAGCGAGAAAAACCCGTGCTTCCCACATTGTCTGGCACTGAAGAGCTGTTTCCTAGGAGGTGACAAATCCAGCTGAAATAAGGGTGAGAACCACAGTCTGGTACCCTCATAGCTGGCTTGAGAAGACACCCCCGCCCACTCCAACACAGAAAAATGTTGGGTGAAGTTCTTGAGGGAAAAGGCAATTGAGTCTATAAAACCAGGAAAGTTGCTGAGCATTAGCAGCAAGAGCAACATTCTCTTGGTGGGGATGGCCTCTCTCAGACTCTTAATTCCTCTCGCAGACCCTGGACTGCCGGTCACCAATCCCTTTCTGGCCTATGTTTCCCAGTGCCAGCTCTCCAGTACGGCACTTTGGACCTCGACTGCCCTCATCAGACCCATCCATCTTTTGTAGCCTGCCGACCTCGTGGCCCCCTAGGTTCAGGTACTGTTTTGCGGTGCTGGAAACTCCAGCATCAGGACAAGCTGAGTTTCTCCCTAGAGGTCTCGGGGGTGGGGGCCACTCCTACCAGTTGTCACAGGAAAATACAGAAATTGACAGAACTCTGAGTCTAATCCTTTCTCCCTCACAGATGAGAAAATGAAGCTCCAGGGAGATTAAACATTTATTTGAGGTCAGCTAGCATGACAGAACTGAGACTAGGACTCAGAACCTCTGACAACCAGGCCAAAAGGTTTTCTGCTATGCCAAGATTTCCTGCAGCCAGATTGCAGGAAGATATATTGGAGGGGCATAGGAGTCCTGTTGGGCTGGGATTGTGATGCGTTATGAGTCTGACTTTGGGAAGGCACATAAAGAGAGGGTTCCCTTAGATAACCACCTGAGCTTACCAGGGGCTGAGTGAACGGAGCAGGAGGGGAGCTAAGAGTTTCCTTCCAACCAGCCCAAGTTTCTTTTTAAGTCTTCCCAGTCACCTGACCCAGCTCCACCCTGAGCACCAACGGATCCTGCAGCAACACCAGCACAGTCGAACACAAAGGTAAATAAAGCCTAGAAGAGGAGGAGCAGGGTTGAGAGGGGCATGTTCCCTTGTGACGAGGCACCTCCCCCAAACTCCCTACATGGCTAAGACTCTCCTGTTGCCCACCTCTGTGCCCACTCCCATCCTTCCCAGAGAGCTCCACTCCCTGTTCACCACTACTTGGGAAGTTCTCCGTGGCGTGGGTCTGAAGGGGTCTAAAGGGTTGCTCATCCTGCTTTGAAGCCCCCCAGCCAAGAAGCCTTGGTCTCAGCAGCCAGACCCCTATGCTAACCTCATGACCAAAAAAGAGAAGGACTGGGTGATAAAAGTGCAGATGGTTCAGCTGCAGAGTGAGAACCCTCACCTGGATGACTACTACTACCAGGTGAGTCCTGGGGTGCTCATACCAGCCTCTGACCTCAGGGTCAAATGGGCCTGGACTCCCAGGCCCTCTGATCTTTTCTGATCCTCTCTTTGGCTCATGGAGGCCGTGTCTGTTCAGGTGGGAGAGACCATCACTACAGGGATAGGGTCAGTATTTCTAAAGTTGACATCCCAAGCTCATGTCTCTCTATTCTCCTACACTCCAGGCAGATGGGATTATTTACTGTTCCCCAAACACTCAGGTTTTATCTCCATTCTTTGCTGAAAATTTTCCCTATTCACCCTGTAAATGTGGATTCTCCCACCTTTTGTACACTTTTCTGGATCATAGAAATGTCTTGTTAGAAATATGCATCTGCTTACCTTTTGCTTTTTAGGTCTAAAACACAAGGATCTGTGTTCAATTTGTTGAACTAAATTGAACAAATGCTTCCAGGCATTGACTCATTTCCCCTTGCTTCCTACTCCTCTTTATTTATGGGGCAGGTCTTTATCCAACAGGTTTTTGGGTTGTCTAGGCTGTTTCATTTTCTCCTCAGCATCCAGGAGCCCCCGCCAAGGTCCCCACCTCTATCCCTTTCCTATTTACATTAGTGGGTTTTTTCCCCTTTCTTTCCACCAAGCTTCAAACACCCTCCTCTTTTTGCTGAGATCGCTGAAAGTGAAATAGTTTTGTACTCTTGCCTTTTTGGCACTTCTTTTAAACAAATGAGCCATATTCAAGTCCTTTTGACTCAGTCAGTGGCTTTATTCTAGTTTAGTATTTCTCAACTTGGCTTTAAGAAGATGTTTGAGCAGCTAAGCAAATCCACAGAAGTATAAGACTGGCTGAGAGGCCAATTAACAAACATTTCCATAATGTTAGTTCTATACTTCAAGCTGCCAATGGCCTCCACACCATCAGATAACTTTGATTTTTGGAAAGCCCAGGTAGGATGACAAGATTAAAATGGGGAGGAGAAGGATAGGTGATATGCAGTGTGTATGAACTTGGAAGTGAAGAATATAGGAAGGTTGCAGATGCTAGAACAGGTTTGCTTCCTGGTATTCCACTTGGCTCTCTGCCCTGTCATCAGACCTGGTGGTGGTACCTTGCTCCTCAAGTATGTGATATAGGAATTCCAAGACAGATGACGTGGGGCCCAGGGTGCTTAAAACACTTTAGAATAACTGCTAGGAGGGCCAAAGGTGCTAGCAGCATTTCTGGAATGAATGCTGTAGGAGTGTTAAGAGGTGCCATTTGAGAACCTTAATGCTAAGTTCAGAAGATGAGTACAGGTTTTTTTTTTTCTATTCCATGGATCGTCAGGAATATTATAAGAAGCTAGAGAAGAAGCAGGCAGATGAAGAGCTACTTGGACGAAAGAACAAGGTTGAGTTCCTCAATCTGGTAACACCTTACATTCAGAAGGCAGAGGCTTATGAGTCAGGTAGAGCCAGGGCGGACCTGCTTACTTGGGTTGGGCATCTGGGTGGACAGAAGGGGGAAAGAGGAGGGCAATATGTCTCTGACTCCTTTCATGCAGTGGTTCGAATTGAGGGTTCCCTGGGCCAGGTAGCTGTATCAACGTGTTTTACCCCTCGTCGAGCTATTGATGCTGTACCCCATGGAACTCAAAAGCAGGTAGGAGCGTGATCTTCTCAGAACCTCTTTTTTTTTTTTCCTTCCCTGCTTGGGAGAAAGGTGTAGAACACTCAGAGTGAGGAAGAAGTGTGATCAGACTTCATGTCTAGTCTTTCCAGTTCAATTTCTAGCTAGTCAGAGGCTGGGAGGCTGCCATGGTGGTGTGGCTGATAGCCTGGGATCTTGTCTCCTAGGATACAGGAACTGCAAGTAGCCAGAGGCTTCGGGTGTTATATCGGATTGAGAAGGTGAGATACCAGTTCTTTGGGGATAGTTCCTAATTTACCTTGGAGAACGGGATGTCACTCCAATTTACTTTTTCCATCCTCAAATTCCCAGATGTTCCTTCAGTTACTGGAGATAGAGGAGAGCCAGAAGGATGGGGCTCCACAGCCCTGCTTCTCCAAGCCGCAGAGCAACCAGGTTGAGCAGCTTTTCCAGGCCTTAAAGACCCAGGAGCAGAACAACCTGGAGTGAGTGTGGGCGGGTCCTGCCTCAACCCAGGAAGGGAAGGAGTGGCAAAGACATTGGCTTTGCTTCTGCCTTTCTTTTCTGGCATGTGGCCCTCTTGTCTATGCAGAACTCTGAAAATGCTCTCATCTCTCCCTTGTAGGGAGGCAGCAGATGGCTTCCTGCAGGTACTCTCTGTGAGGAAGGGGAAGGCCCTGGTGGCCCGGCTGCTCCCCTTCCTGCCCCAGGATCAGGCTGTTAGCCTCCTTCTGGCTATCATGCACCACCTGCCCTTCCTGGTCCGAAAGGACGTGGCTGAACAGGTACTGCAACATTGAGTAGAGAAGAGGATGGTCTCCAGGATGGGTTAGGGATTGTTCCTCCTCCTCACTTCCTCCCCGCAGAGATACCAGAGAAGGTACTGGGTAGTGAGGGGTGCTGGCCCTGCCACTCTCAGGTGAGGAATTTACAGAACGAACTATTATAGGAACACTGGATTATCTTCAGGTATGATGAACAAGAGAAAAAAAACAGGTGTATAATTGCACAGGAGAGTGTGCCGTGAAGGTTTGAGAAAAGATAAGGACCCCCTGCTAAGTGTTGAGTCCCATATCTAATTTTCTTAGAGAAGGCATCCTAGAACAAGTCGATACTGAAAGGGCTCAGTGTCAGGGATGGAGCATCATGAGTGGCAACAAGCCTGGTAAGTAATCTGATCAGGAAGGTGCCAAAGGCAGGTCAGCAAGGGAAGAACCTTGGAGGCAAGGTAGGAGGAGGAAAAGTTGTAGTGGAGTTTGGGAGAGATGCTTACTGATCATCTTGTAGGCCCTACACATGTTGTTCAAACCTCTGGGCAAATGCATCAGTCACTTGACCTTCCATGAACTCCTCCAAGGACTCCAGGGTCTACTGCTGCTACCACCTGGCTCCTCAGAGCGGCCAGTTGCTGTTGTGCTTCAAAATCAGGTAACACATTTGGTTGGCTTTTCTCTTTCCATATATGGCTTCCAGGTGGTATCACTGGTAAGGAATAAGTGAGGGAATATCTCTTCTGCCGGCAAATCTTATCCTCTGCAGTGCTTCTCAGCTTCTAGTGAGCACAGGATTACCTGGTGAGCTTATTAAACCTGGTTCCTTGGGCCCACCCACAGTCATCAGTAGGTCTGGGTGGGGCCCATGTACCTGCTTTTCTAACAAGCTCCCTGATTGCTGCTGCTGGTGTGAGCCCCCTGAGCAGAGGTCTCTGAATTTCTGACTGTGTGCCCCTTTTAGTAAGTTCTGAACCATACCACCCATGTTTTTATAAATCACATATGTGTAGTATATATAATGTATAGACATGTAATATTAGGTACATAATAAATAAAAGTTTTGAAGGATGAGACTCTAGATGTGAAAGTTCTGATATCGTCTTCCAGTATCTCAGAGGATTATCTTGTGTAACTCACTCTGAAAACCTGTGCTTAAAGTAGTGCTTCTTAAAGTGCAGTCCACAGACTACCTGCTTCAGATTCCTGGATTCATTTCTATCTACAGCCTCCTCCTGAGGGTGGAGCCTAGAAGTATGCACTTAATCAGCTCTCCAAGAGTATCTTTTGGGAACTTCAGAACAGTGATTCCTTTGGAAAGGTCTGAGTTCTTTGGCTAACCAGTGTAAAACCTGACAGCTCTTATGACTACTGGACTCAATGCGTAAATGTGAACCTGCTCTTTAGTTTGGAAGATTGCAGGGCCAGGGAAGCACTGAATGCCTAGGGTGAACTCATTTTGCACTGGAATGTATATCTCTTGCAGTTTGGAATATCTTTGCTCTATGCCCTGCTGAGTCATGGGGAGCAGCTGGTATCCCTGGATTCTTCCCTAGAGGAACCAAACAGTGACCATACAGCTTGGTAAGATAAGACCTTGTAAATACTATGTCAGTACCCGTGGGATGTGCAGGCTGAGCCAGATGAGATTTCCTGAGTGGCATATTCGAGCAGGGGGGGAGGCTGGCAGAAAAGGGAGAAATAGGGTTGTAGCTGTTCCTTTTTTTTTTTTTCTTTAGTGCCAACACAGTAATTAAAGGGGCGAACTTTAGGGTCAAACAGAACCTAGGTTTGAATTCTGACTCTGTCACTTGCTAGCAGTACATCTTTGGGGCAACTTATGTCACCACTTAATCTGTTTATAAACTAGGGATGATGGAACTAACGCCTTTGGAGTTCTTATGATTAAACAGGAAGGAAAATGTATAAAGCACTAGGCATTGCCTGGCATGTACCAAACATGCAAATGTTCCCTCTTAATTGCTACCTAGGGGTAGGGAAATATGATAGTGGCAGTGGAAGGATAATAAGAAACCTTGGCTCCAAGTGTTACTTTCCTGCATAAATACAAATATGCTTATTTATGTTTACACACTCCAGGACAAATACAGTGGTTTTGATTGCCCGGGAGATAGCCCAAATGCCTACAGCCTCTCTGGCAGAACCCCTAAACATCCCCAGCAACTTACTTCCCCTGTTCTGTCACCACGTGGACAAACAATTGGTTCAGCAGCTAGAGGCCAAAATGCAGTAAGTGATGGCAGAAACAAGGTCATAGCCCCTTGTTCAAGCCCAGACTAGTTTCTGCTACTCCCCTCCCTACTTCTTTCAAACTTTGAGCACAGAGGATCACGTGCTTTTAGAAGTAGTTCTAGACACTCTGGCATTTATTACTGAGTAAAAAGTCTTGCCCAATTTAGGGCCCAATGGACCATTTCTTCAGCCAAACTTTTAATTTATTCCCAGATACTTTGGTAATTTATAGTGCTAAGCAATTTGAGGGCAAGAATTAATCAGAAAAACTGAATTATTCATTCAAAAAATATTTGAGGGACAACTATTCCAGGAAAGATGCATGAATAACATGGAGGTCACCTCTGTCCCCAGAACTTACCAACTGCCAGAAAGACCCAGTTACTAACCAAGTCATACAAATACTTGTAAAATGGAATTGTGTTTGCAGTTAACACTTGTTCTCTCTATAGGCTTGCCTGGATCTATTGATCTGTTTGTTCTGGAATATGTATATGCGTGAAGTTTAATCATCAGGCACTAGCTGTATGAGTTATGTCTACCGGGATCCAGAGAGTCTGAAGACACTTCTTATGCCTTGATACATTGGAGGACCCTACCCCAAATATTTTCATACCCTTCAAAAATCTAAATGATGTACCTAAAAATAAGGCATTGCATAATTAAAGAGACAGCAGAATGATGTGCTGGGACAAGGCCTTGTTGTACCTAACGAAAGTATAACCTTAGAAATTGCTACACTGTTTTAACTTTTTACAGACAGAAAACAGCCTTAGTTGAGCTAAGAGGGTTCGATATAAATATCTCCCTGTGACAGGAAGTGCTTGGTTCCACTTTGACAAACAAGGTCATGCATTTATCAACAAATACTGGAGTGCCTCTTATGCACCAAGCACTGTTTTTAGGTACAAAAGTTACAGTAGTAAGCAACGCCAACGTCCCTGCTGTTTTGAAGCTTACATTCTGATTGGACAGGAACTGACACAAAATATCAAGTAGTGATAAACACTACGGTGAAAACAACAAAACTGGGTAATGAGAGACTAGAGTGGAGGGAACTGCAGATTGAATGGTGCAGGAAGGCCTGTCAATAAATGTTACGCTGAGGCCGAACTGTTCCCAACATGGAAATGAATGTGTTAAGAAGGTGCTACCTTTCCAAAATGCCTACTCAACACCTTCTCCCGCCTCAACTCCTTTGCTCCTCTCCTCCTTTGCTTATCATCCCTCGGAGGAAAATCTCCACCCCTTACCTACTCCGTCTCTCTGTCTGTTACAATGGGTATTATTTGACTTCATTCAGATCCACACCCTCATGATGGATCCGGACTGTAAACCTTGGTCCATGCTACCAAGGAAATTGTACCACCCCAGAGCCTGTAAACAAATAATAGCACAATAAGAAGAGAGGAAAGGACCAGGTTCCAAGGGAGCAGGAAGCAGCTAGGCTAAGAAGGCAAAAGACAGTGGCACAGCGTGAGGCTTTCAAGTATTCTAAGCCTGGGGCAAGGACAGAGTGGCTTTGCGGAGCGGTTGGTACCGCCCCCCACCGGCAAGCAACGGAACAGGGCAGAGCCCGCTGAGCCTCCCCCGCGACTCACGAGGCTGCATGAGAGCAGCGCGGCACACTGCGCATGCCCAGGACGCATCAGGTTCCGGGCGGCTCGGGCGCAGGTGACCGGAAGGAACGTCCCGGCCAAGATGGCTGCGGAGGAGCGGGTCCGGGACGCTGCTTCTGCTGGCAGTGGTGGCCGCCCCGCGGCCATGGAGCGGATTCTACCTGTGTTGTTGGTGTCGGTCCCCGCCGAGGCGATGGGGCAGCTGGGATCTCGGGCGCAGCTGCACAGAGAGCAGGAGGCTCTAGGCAGCCTGACGGCTGCGGGCAGCCTCCAAGTGCTTTCCTTAACGCCTAGCGGCCGGAGTGGGGGTGGCTGCTGCCTCGAGGGCCCTTTCCAGCAGTAAGTGCTGCGGGAGACCAGGGCAGTGTGAGAAGGGTTTGGAGCTCCCTCCAGGCATATGGGTGGCGGGAGAAGGGTGACAGCCGCGGAAACGCCTGAGGGGCAAGCTCGGTTCCCTCTCAGAACTTTTTCCCCAGCCCGAGGTGGAGAGCTTGCCTTGTTGCATCCTCACATCCCTGCGTCCCTGTTCTGGGTTGGCGGAGACGGTATCTGGCTTGTCTGCCACTTACCGCGAACCCGGAATGGATCCCAACTTAGTCGCTGATTCTTTCATTAGACGTAGGATGACCCGGTGCCGAGTGTCATACCCATTTTCTTCTTTCAGTTGAATCAGTTAGAGATGATCCCCAGCTGACACCTAAACTTTGCATCATTCTGATAACCTTTTTCTTGTCCTTGAAACGAATAGGGTTTTTCCTTCACATACAGGCTTTCTTCAAGGACAGAGTTCCGTTTGCCCGTTCATTTATTCATTCAACAAATATTTGTTATGTGTCTACTGTTACCTAGGAGCAGCGCCTAAAAAGTTGAGAAAGACACAATTCTTACATGTGAGACGGGCGTGATTTGGGAAGACAATTACAATAATGGATTACTTTGCGCTTCTGTAATTCTCCGTCCAAGACTTAGTATTACATCATAAAGTTTGGGAGTGCCCTCTGAGTATTTGGGTTCTTTTGAAATATGGCATATATGTGTTATATATATATATTTTTTATTTTATTTTATTAGACAGGGGCTCCCTTTGTTGCCCCGGCTAGAGTGCAGTAGCGTCATCATAGCTCACTGCAAATAATAGAAAATATTTTAGAAATTATCTCTTCTTTAAGATTTTGAGTAGCCAAACGCTGTCTTACCTTGGGATCTCCTGGTGGGATAACAGCACTGATATAGAACATTTCTATCATCACAGACAATTCCATTGGTCAGATATGCTCTATAATATACCATTTGAATCTTCAAAATCTTTAAATGCAAATAATTTCTTTTTTTGAAGGCTTTGAAAACATTTAAATTAGCAAAAACCTATTTTGTTAATTGTGAGCAACGCCTCATAAATAAAACATATTTGATTGTTAATACTTATCTTTGATCATGACAGTTCCTGTAAACATACCAGTCAGGATTTAAGATGAAGGAATAACCAAGTACAGTTGTTCACTCCTGTGATCCCAGCACTTTGGGAGGCCCCAGGTGGGAAGATCACTGGAGCCCAGGAGTTGGAGACCAACCTGGGCAGCATATACCCTCATCTCTACTAAAAAAAAAAAAAAAAATTGAAGAAAAGGAGCTATCATTTCTTGCTCTGAGCCCCCTTTTTACCACTCATTGCTATATTTTTGTGTTGGTGTGAAGGGGCAGAAGTGAAAGAAGTAGGGAAGGAGAGGGGAAGAAGAGGGAAGTCCTAGAGCAGTTTATATTCTCTTCAGTTGGAGTGTAGAATTAATGCTACCAGGTCAGCTAAACTGTTCTCTACTCATTGTGTCCTTCTACCCCACCATTGTGGGTAAATATTATCATGGATATAGAATATAATCTAATCTTTTTTCTTAGGTTTGTATGGGAAGATTCCCATAACAGCAGTATACCAACTGACAAGCCCAAACTGCTTGCTCTTAGTGAAAATTATGAACTGTTCATCTATGACTTAAATTTAAAAGACGGACGATGCGATGCAACCATTTTGTATAGCTGCAGTAGGGAGACATTGCAAAAGCTCATTGAAGATCAAGATACCAGTAAGTATCCACAGGTGGTCTTTCAGTGTGTTTAAATTTGTGACATTGTCATATAGTTTTATATATTACAGGACAAGTTCTCATAGATGTGAAATCAGGGAGGGAGATCTACATTGTCCTGTATAGTAGTCACCAGTCATATGGGGCTAGTGAGCACCTGAAATGTGGTTAATGTGAATTAAGATGTACTTTAAATGTCATATACATATCAGATTTTGAAGACTTATTACCAATAAAGTAAAATATTCAAACTTTTTTTATTACATGTTGAAATATTTCAGATATGAGCTAAATAATATATATTAGAATGAATTTTTCCTGTTTCCTTTCAATGGCTACTAGAAAACTTAAAATTCCACGTGTGGCTCCCTTTATATTTCTGTTGGGCAGTGCCGATCTAGACTGGTTACAGAGTTGTTGACTGTCCTGTCCTGATATCTGCAGGGAGCAGAAATCAGAGCACTTAGGCTTCTATTTTTAAGGCAGTAACATACTCTCCATCCTTGATTATAAGGTTCCTTCTTTTTCTTTAAAAAAAAAAAAAATCTGGGCGGCTCACGCCTGTAATCCTAGCACTCGGGGAGGCCAGTGTGGAAGGATCAGGAGGATCTCTTCAGGTCAGAAGATCAGCCTGAGCAAGAGCAGGACCCTATCTCTACTAAGAATAGAAAAACTAGCCATGCCTGTAGTCCCACCTACTCAGGAGGCTGAGGCAAGAGGATCACTTGAGCACAGGAGTTTGAAGTTCCAGTGAGCTATGATGATGCTACTGCGCTCTACCCAGGGTGACAGAGTAAGACTCTGTCTCAAAAAAAAAAAAGTCTGATTGTTCTTGTGGGGTCACATGGGTAAATTGGCTTTTTTGAATCTTATTTTTGGTGTGCTGTCTGACTTTGGCCATAAACAGAAGGAATCAGAGTGGGCCATCTTTATTCATCCTTTTACCCACCTCCCAATAACCATTTATTTAGGTGGGTCTGAACAATAACTGCTTGGAGTTGAACTAAGTGCAGTTTCTTTTTTGCTTTTTTGCAAATAGGTAACTATTTGTGTTATGTTTATAAAATCAGATTTACCAGTTGTAAAATTGTGACCGTGTATTTGAAATAATATCCTTTTGTTTTGTAGGTATTTCCTTATTGTCTTTGAGAATTCTGTCATTTCACAATAACACATCATTATTGTTGATCAACAAATGTATTGTCCTATGCATTGTTTTTCCTGAAAGAGATGCTGAAATTAGAGTACTCAAGTGTTTCACACTACCCTTGCCTGCACAAGCAGTGGATGTGATTGTCGACGCACAGCTCTGCAGAGAGATTCTTTTCGTTTTGAGTAGCTTAGGCCGGATCTGTATCCTTGGCAGTAAAGATGTTTGTTGATACTGTAGGGGAGGAGAACACCTAGAAAGATGAGCCTTTTTAGATTTTTAGTTTTGGGGGCTGGGATATAGGGAGAATGGTTAGTTTTTCTGTAAAATTTTTCAGGGAAAAAGATCCTCATAAACTTAAAATACTGAACTACATTGCTGTATATTCTATTTGAATATTCTCTAGCATATACGTAATTTTCATAGTCATCATCTTATCCATATGTGTTCATGTTCTTTTAAAATTGTATATACTCTGTATTACCTATTTATTCAAAAGGTACTTATTGAATATCTGCTATGGTGCTTGTTCCAGGAAGGATTGAAATGACTGCTTATGATGTGATTCGTATTTTTTTATGTATGAATATAATCTGCCTCTTATCTCTAATGGTGATTCCATCATATTAACAAATGGTTTGCTTAACCATTATTAATTTGTTCTTGGAAAATATTTTGCCTCTATCAGATGTATAGGCGTCATCAGCAAAATTATTTTGAAGATTTGAAAAATGACCCCTTATGTGATTTTGGGACTTTTATTTCTGAGTTAAAAGAATGGTTTTTATATTTTAGGTGTGTCATTTTTACAAAAATATTGTAAATACTAGATTCACTTAATTTTTGTTGGCAGGTTATATAACTGTGCTTTCCAACATAGTAGGCACTAGGTGTATATGGCTATTGAGCACTTGAAATTAGCTAGCATGACTTTGGAACTGAATTCTTAATTTTCTTTAATTACTTTATATTTAAAAGCTGATACTTGGCTGGGCATGGTGGCTCACGCCTGTAATCCTAGCACTCTGGGAGGCCGAGGCGGGCGGATTGTTTGAGCTCAGGAGTCCGAAACCAGCCTGAGCAAGAGCGAGACCCCGTCTCTACTAAAAATAGAAAGAAATGAATCAGACAACCAAAAATCTGTAGAAAAAATTAGCCGGCATGGTGGCATATGCCTGTAGTCCCAGCTACTTGGGAGGTTGAGGCAGGCGGATCGCTTGAGCCCAGGAGTTTGAGGTTGCTGTGAGCTAGGCTGACTCCACGGCACTTACTCTAGCCTCAGCAACAGAGTGAGACTCTGTCTCAAAAAAAAAAAAAAAAAAAAAAACTGATACTCAATTCAGTTATTGGAGAACTTTTAAGTATATTTGGAACAACTTTATTTCCGAGTTTCAGCTATAAATTTTACAAAGTCTAAGTGCAGATTAGGTAATTCCAATGAAAATTTAGTATCCAAATTGAGATGTGCTATAAGTGTAAAATACCAGATTTTGAATACTTATATGAGAAAAAGAGTATGCCAATTTTTATATTCATTACATGTTGAAATGATAATATTAAAATTATGTTCACCTAATCTCTTCGATAGGACTATTGGAAAATAGCAGTGTGTCAGGGCCTGGCACAGGATGGATCTTCAGCAAGTATTGTTGAATGAACTATGTATCAGGTTGTTTATTGTGCCACCAACTTTGTAGTCATCTGGTTATTATGATGGGGGTTGCATCAATTTCTAATTATACCTACAGGGTTGGAGCAATACAGTCTATAGCTCTGTCCTGTCCTGTGTTTTAAATGGTTAGGCATACTTATAAAACTGACATTTTCTTTAACTCTACCTCAAAGACATTTTTGACATTGTGGATGGTACACATGTAGCTCATGTGGATTTAGTACTTCACGAGGAAGATATGTATAATGAGCAGCAACAGGAGCCAGCCAAGATTTCTTCTTTTACTTCACTGAAAGTGTCTCAAGACCTAGATGTTGTGGTGATTGTCAGCTCCTCCAACTCTGCAATTGCTCTTAATTTAAATTTGTATTTCAGGTATGTAGATTACTGCAGTTTCTAATTTGAGGTAAATATTAATAATTAGAGCCATAAGAGGTTAAAAATGTACTTATTAGTTTTTTAATTTTTAACCAATTTTCTTTTTCTATTTAGTTAGATCATGTTCTAGCTATTACATAGTGAGATAGTTACTGTATAATAATGCATACAAATTACCACTGGCCTCCTATGTAATTTCTGCATGTACATCAAAATTTTGATTTTGATTTATATAATATGTTATATGTGGGTTATGTCACATAAATAGAAACGATCAAGATTACACAATTTTAAAAGCCCTTGGGTTTTAAGACTGAATCTCACTGTTGTTGCCTGGGCTAGAGTGGGCCATGGCGTCAGCCTAGGTCACAGCAACCTCAAACTCCTGAGCTCAAGCGATCCTCCTGCCTCAGCCTCCCAGGTAGCTGGGACTACAGGCATGTGCCACTGTGCCTGGCTAATTTTTTCTATTTTTTTAGTTGTTTGGCTAATTTCTTTCTATTTGTAGTAGAGGCGGGCTCTTGCTCTTGCTCAGACTGGTCTGGAACTCCTGAGCTCAAGCAATCCGCCCGCCTCGGCCTCCCAGAGTGCTAGGATTACAGGCGTGAGCCACTACTCCTGGCCAAGCCCTTGGCTTTTAAATTCATTCACCTTGTGCTCCACATTAGAATAGGAGAGAAATGAGATTTACCCTGTGTTAGAATTGCTGCTTTTGTGGCTTGTGATCCTGGCTGCCTTGGGGATCACTCTTCTCTTAAAGGACCTTGACAAGATGTATTCAGCTAGTTTTCTCCAGTTGAGGATTTCCCTTGGAGGTCCTGAACTTGTGATTGTCTAAATATATTAGTAATAACTGAGTGCATGTTTGTGTTACTTTTTGATTTAGGTATTCTAGTTGCTTCTAATTTTATGTTTGAGAGGGGTGTGTGGCACAGCAGTCTATTCACTGCAACTTGCTTATCTAAAAGTAGGCTAGGCCAGGCACAGTGCATCACGCCTGTAATCCTAGCACATTGGGAGGCTGAGGTGGGAGAATCGCTTGAGGTCAGGAGTTCGAGACCAACCTGAGCAAGAGTTAGACCCTGTCTGTACCAAAAATAGAAAAAAAATTAGCTGGGCGAGGTGCATGTGCCTGGAGTCCTAGCTACTGAGGAGGCTGAGGGAGGAGGATCGCTTGAGCCCAGAAGTTTGAGGTTGCAGATGTCATTGCACTCTACCCTGGACCATGACGGAGTGAGATTCTGTTGAAAGAGACAAATAGGGAGGAAGGGAAGAAAGAAGGCCAGTTGCATTTATGACTTCCATTGAAAACCCTTAGGATTTTTGGTTCTACTAAATCCTTGAATAACTGGGAATGCTTTTTGATGAGTTTTATTGCTTATTATTTGTATTATAAGAAAGGTAAATTCATCTTTATCCACCAGAACTCTTTACAGCTGTAGTGTTTCCATTTGCTTTAAAAGACCTTTTAATTTTTTAAAAAATCTTGGAACGGGGATTGTTAGCACATTCTCAGATTGTGTTCTTGTTTATCAGTAGAGCATTTTTACTGATGGAACATGCCCTGTATGTGTAGAGTTATCTCTTGATCATCCAGTTGGAAAACAGTTTGCTAAGGAGGGAGGAGGAAAGCCTATTCAGCTACTTCCTCCATCTGTAATTTTATACTCATTTCATAATTTTTCTCTTCTTTGAACTTTTGTAGCACTTCTGCTTTGAACCACAATTTAGCACTTAGTCATATAGTCTTATATTATTTCCCAACTTTTTTCATGTTTCCCATAGGTTTATAAGCTCCTTCAGAACAAAAATTTGTGGTATATTTTTCATTTCATTGTCAGTGACTTTTTTTTTCAATTTACTTTAGCTGTCCACTCCCATAATCATACCCTGGGCTTTATCAGTATTTGAAATTGCTCCTCCCCCAAATTGCTACTCTACACACCTCACTCTCTGATCACAACTTCCCAAACTTGCCAGCTTACTCAGATACCGCACTTCACTTGTCATCTGACCTCACTGGAATTTCCAGTCCATTGACCTTCCATTTTCCATCCTCCCTTCCACATTCACGTCCCTCTCTTTCCAATTTGTTCTGGCAAAATCTCAACCCTGAATGAAACCTTTATTGTGCCTTCTCAGTGCCTACTGTCAAGGAACTGAGCACTTGTGAGAAAACTAAAAAGGAAAATTGATAACCCCTCTTTTACATTCAGCGTCTTCAGTTGGTCTCTCAATATTCCATGGAAATTGAACAGTGATTTTTCATGAGTCTATTCTTTAACATAAGTGTTTTTAAACCTTCTTTATTTTCTTCAAACCTCCATTCATTTCTTTATTCCCAACTTTTCTTAGATGACCTTTCCTTCTACTTTATAAAGGAAGTAGAGCCCATCTAATGGGAGCTCCGTTGGGTTCTCAGTTCCCCTCTTCCTATGATGGCCCATCCCTCTGTGTATGCACTAGATCCCATTCCTTCTCTCCTCAGGAACCTTTCTGTATTTCTTTTCTTTCCTATACAGTAGTCTTCCCTTACCTGTGGTTTTGCTTTCCACAGTTTCAGTTTCTCACAGTAAACTGTGGTCCAAAAATATTACATACACTAAGATATTTAGAGAGAGACTGCATTTGCATAACTTTTGTTATAGTATATTGTTACAGTTTTATTATTAGTTATTGTTGTTAATCTTATTATGCCAGATTTTTTTTTTTTTTTTTTTTTTTTTTTTTTTTTTATTTTTTTTTTTTTTTTTTTTTTTTTTTTTTTTGAGACAGAGTCTCACTCTTTTTCCTGGACTAGAGTGCCGTGGCATCAGCCTAGCTTACAACAACCTCAGACTCCTGGGCTCAAGCCATCCTCCTGCCTCAGCCTCCCAGGTAGCTGGGACTACAGGCATATGCCACCATGCCTGGCTAATTTTTTCTATTTTTAGTTATTTTGGCTAATTTCTTTCCATTTTTAGTGGAGGCAGGGTCTTGCTCTTGCTCAGGCTGGTCTTGAACTCCTGAGCTCAAGCAATCTGCCTGCCTCAGCCTCCCAGAGTGCTGGGATTACAGGCGTGAGTCACCGTGCCTGGCCATGTGCCAGATTTTTAAATTAAACTTTTCATAGGTATGTATGCACAGGAGAAAACATGGCACAGTGGACTCTTGAATAACTTGAGAGCTCAGGGTGCCAACCCCACACAGTCGAAAATCTTTGTGTAACTTGACTCCCCCAAAACAACTAATAATAGCCTACTGTTGACTGGAAGCCTTAACAATAACATAAATAGTCAATTAACATGTATTTTGTATATTGTATGTATTACATACTCTATTCTTAACAATAAAGTAAGCTAGAGAAAAGAAAATGTTATTAAGAAAATCATAAGGAAGAGAAAACACGTTTACATTATTATATTTATTGATACTGTAAGTTTATGTCATCTGTTAACAACATGAATCAATCATCTGTCTGAAATGGGAGGCAATTGCAGCTGCAAACCTCAATCTACAGTACCTGTTCAGCATTTCCACTTTTTCTTGTAATGTCATGACTTTTCTCTGTCTTCGGGGAGCACTTCCAGCATCTCTAGTGGTGTTTTGTACAGGTCCCATGTTGGTATTCAGAGTTTTACAGTAGGGTACTAAACATGATGGAAAATACTTGAGAACTGTGAGAGTTCACTTTTTACTGCAATACGCAATTCACTGGAGAGAGGAGCTGCTAACATGGAAATGATTAGTGTCACATAGCGTTTTAAACAGTAACTTCAAACACTTGATCTCACCGCAGTAGCAATAGGAGGTGGCTATGAAATTATTGCAATAGTACAATGTGTTAGTTAATTTATGCAGTTATGATTTAATACTGCATCTTTACATTTGTTTACATTTCTTT
>RJWJ010024746.1:0-24552 GCA_004363605.1 Indri indri | reverse complement strand
AGAGAGGCTCTTCCGTTGAGAGTTCTGCCTAAACAAAGGAAAGGTCTGAGAAGTACAAAATGTGTTAGTTGAACAACAGATGCTGATTTTATGTGAAGAATAAACTATGTGAAGGTTAGTGATACGACTTAAGATATGGTCCAGACAATAGAGGGTTTGGAGTATCAAGCCTGGGATGTGGGCTTTGTCTTGTCTGTGATAGGGAATCATTGATGATTTTTAAGAAAAAGAATGATGTGATTAGAGCTCTGCTTTAAGAGAACCAATGTGGCAGATACGCGGTTGATGGGATGAATGGGCAAGGACTGGTATTAGGGAGATCAATTAGGGAGCTGCAGCAGCAATCCAGGAAAGAGAAAGTGAAGAATTGAGCTGAATTTGGAGCAGTTAAAATATAAAAGGAAATAAGGGCTTCAGTGGGCCTAGCAGGAAGACTTCCGGGCACAAAGTCAGAAGACCTGAATTTTTATTCAAACAACCCACTTATTTTCTCTGACCATGATGAGAAGCATGAAAAAAAGAATTGAGTTTTAATAGATCTTTGACTTTTCACACTCTATGCTTTTTTCCCTGTTGCTTCTAAGGAGACATACCATAAAATCACATTGTAAGTCCGAAGCATGAAAGTCAGAGAAATATCAAGAAAAAAAGGACCCTCTTAGAAGCTCTTATCTAAAACTCACTGGCTCTGAATGTCTTTCTGTTCTCTCTAGTACTTGCAACTACGATTCAACAAACCAGTTCGGTATGCAGCAACAGTCATCTACATTTTACAGACGGTAAGAGGTGGAAACTGCAGGGTTGCAAGATACAGGTGTGTTTACTTTAGGGGCAATTAACTGAATTAATGGACAGATTTTAATACTAAGAAGGCACTACTTTCTTCCAAGGATAGCACTTTTAAGATATGTGATTACCTTGAGAGGTATTCACATTGCACAGATCCTACAGATCTAGACTGAAAATAAGGGTATATTGTAAGCCACAATGGAAAAAAATCACATTTTCTTAACATTTATTTCACTTCTATTTAACCTGTATGAATTGCTTTAGCTATGGAATTGTCGGGTAACTACCTTTTTTTTTTTTTTTTTATTGTTTTAAATGAGATGAACCAGAAATGCCAGTTTTGCTGAAAGTCATTTTAAGA
This sequence comes from Indri indri, assembly GCA_004363605.1. Taxonomy (NCBI): domain Eukaryota; kingdom Metazoa; phylum Chordata; class Mammalia; order Primates; family Indriidae; genus Indri; species Indri indri. The sequence continues at coordinate 23,402 of RJWJ010024746.1, read as the reverse complement.
CAATATTCCTAACCAATATTCCTACTTCTCTCTTACGGACTCCTTTCCAGCCCTTCAGACTTTAAGTTGCCTTCATGCTGCCCCAAGCTTGCCTGTGGCACGCCACTGGTGTGTTTCCTACTTCCAAGGAAAGTATTTTCTGCTAGGAGATAAGCTTCTTCCCTCTTAATCAACACTCCCACTCACTGACTGAAGGATTGAAGCAAGAGAATAGGAGAAAAACAGTCCTCCTTGACCTGCCCACAGATATTTACCTTTGAAAATCCCCACATCAATCTCTAAATGGTGAAATTCCATTTAAAACAAAATGGAATTGTACCAATTTCCATCAGTGCAGTGCTTGCGATTCTGTGAATTAGAAGATATGTTCGTTATGTAGGTCACCCATTATTAGTCTTCCCCGCGCAGTACTTTCTCCTGACAGATTATTTCCATCTCCACTCTGGATTTTATATTTCTGCAAACTGCCAGAATGTGCTTCTTTTCCTTAGTAAAGTGTCCCATAAAGTCAGCAGAGAGCCCATCGTGGTGTGTGTGCTTGAGGGGAGTGGATGCAGGGAGAGTGTATCAAAAACTCTTGAAGCCTATTTCTGTATCCCTTAGAAATAGAACAAATACAACCATAAAATCTCAGAACTAGTAGGTGTCTTGAAAATCCAACCCTGTTCCTCCATCTAACACTTACACCCTCTCTATAATCTAGTGACAGTGGTGAACAATGTCACAATCAGAGTGGATGGGGATGAAATGTCTGGTGAACACGTTGAAGGAAGTACATCTCTAAGGTCAACAAAGAACTTCGTAGACAGTTAGTTTTTCTTCCCATGTCACTTTCTAACTGCTCACCTGATTCTTGTTTCTCCACCAGATTCTCTACACAGGAGTGGTGGTGTATGCTCCTGCTCTGGCACTTAATCAAGGTGAGTTCTTGACATTCCCTTGGGCATATTCCACCCAGTTTATGCCTGAATTCTCACTTTGGAGAATTACACATAAAATATCTCATTGGGGAGATATTTCTCTGGTTAGGGAGCTATGATTTATTGCAGATGTTACTACATAAAGCTTTAAAGTTGAGCATTGAACATAATGCAGTTATTTGATTTTGCTTCACATGGTTTTAAATATCGAGCTTGACTGCTTTTGTTTGTTTATTTTTTGTTTTTGTTTTTTTAATAATCAAAATTATGATAGCTTTGGTATTGTATATGAACAACCACTAGGTAAGGTCATCTATAATATATGATTCTTTTTCAGTGATTTCATGAAGTGGATAATCTGAGTACAAGAGTAAAAGGGGCCTATGATAATTACATTAAGATTTATAGTTTGATCCTTTTGAGGAAATAAAATCCTAGAAAGAAAAAAGAAAGAAAAAAATAAAAGTGAAAATAAATTTTACAATGACACCCACCATATAGAAAGTCCTTAATATTCAATTTAATTGGGCTATGTGCTTATATCGAGAAATATTATTTCATCGTTGATGTTCAGGTGGTTTTAGAGTACTCAGATAACTTTTTCAGGGAAAACAAAAAAAAACCTCAAAACCAAAAAATATTTGGACCAAAAATTGGCAGCTACAGAATCTTAGAAGGAAAAATTTGACTGAACATTACATGAAATTTATGGACTGGCTAGAAGTATAAAAATGTAATAAAAGAATCTTTCTCAAAGATGAAAAAATTTAATGAGGGAAAATTCTAATTTTATTTTATTTTTGCCCACAAAGAACACTGACGGAAATATTGTGACTTTTTTCTTCATAAAACTTGCTCTTTTACTTTTTCCAGAGAAAATTCTTTTAATATATATTTTTTTTTTTCCTAGTGACTGGGTTTGATCTCTGGGGCTCTGTGTTTGCCACAGGAATTGTTTGCACATTCTACTGTACCCTGGTATGTATCTAGCTGTGAAAAAGTATTTAGCACTGCCTCCTAATATGGGATAAGGGCAAATCTCCAACAACAGGCATCTAATCATAGCAGAAATTGCTATTCCAAAACTGAATAGAAGTATGTCAGCTTATCTGTCGAAGTTTCCTGAGGAAGGTGCTGTTGTTTTATTTAAAATTCGTTTTAGTACTAACCATTAGGAGAATTTAGGCTCTGAGCTCATTTCAAGAAAGCCATGCCTAATAAGAAAAGATTTGATGAAAGAAATGTCTCCTTGATAAGAGAGAGGTGACCCTATGCAACTTCTGAGAAAAAAAGTTTGCTCATTAATAGTGGTCATAAGCCATAAGTAGCATTTATACTTCATTGTCTATTGGTTGAGAAATAACAAAATATATGTATGAATGAACAGGATGGCTGGTATTTGGTAAACTTGAGGATTCCACAGCTTGTTTTTGTCTTATTTACGGGTAAGCCTGGATTACATTTAACATTTGGCTTTACACATGCTCTGTTTCTAATCAAGGAACCTGAGTGGTATTGGCAACGTATTTATATAATTATTACAATTAGTTCAACAAACATTCATTGAGCACCTATTGTTTACCCATACCCTACAACTAGAATCCTTATTATTCTGAGTCACTGTATCATGTGGGAGTTATAATTAACCAGTTAAGCATGTGGTGATGGTTCCCAGACAGTAGGATCCTCTTTCCTCTTCTATAGAGAAAAATAAAGTAATTGATATATCACGTAGGAGACCATTCATATATATTGGCATTATGTACATATCACATATTCTGTAACATCTATGCTGATTATACACAACTTTAAAATGCCTTTATCTCTCTTTTTTATGCTTGCAAATTTTTCTCATACTCAAAGCTTTATCTTCATTTTTTCATTCCATTCTCACTACCATAATTCTATTCCAGACACACACTTCCTCTTACCTAGTTAAAAAATACCTTCCTGCTCCTTCCACCTTTGACCATGTATGACAGATCAGTTGCTCTGAGCTACGCATCCACAGAAGAACAAGATGTCAGTTATAACAACTTCTTGATGCATTGCTGACCTTGCAAAAGATATCACAGCTCCCCAAGTAAATCCCCCCCCCACACAAAATAAGGTAGCAAAATAATATAACAACAAAATAATTTTAAATATATGAATAATGAGGACTGATATTTGGAAGGAATATGTGGTGGGTAGACAAGATGTATGGGGCCGACCTGAAGGCAGGTGTTGATACCAGTACTACTATTGAGATACTGAGTCCTGTGTCAGTGGCAGTGTAGAGTAGCTGAGCTAGGGACTATCACATTACACTGGGATCAATGAGGAGAGCTAACGTGATTCCAGTTCAGTGATGCACTTTGGCTCTTGCAAGGAAAAAAGTGCAAATCCTCTCTGGAGGAAGAATACAACTTAGGACTATAAGATACACACAGATAAATATCCAACAATAATCTTATAATAAAATATCATTAGAAATGTAAAATAGGAAGGTACCATGATTGAAAATCAGCAAAACAACAAATGAGATTTGGCCTCTCAAGAACAGCATATATTGGAATTGCACTATATTGAATAAGAAATAGATATGCACAAAAAATTTAAATAAATAAAGGATGCAATTTCAAAGATGAGTAAGCCATCAAGAATGACCACACAATGTAATTACTATGCTAAAGAGCAGATACATTTGAAGGGGCAGCTGGTATACTAAAAACTATATCTAAAGAAATGACCCAAAGTGTAACAGAGAGACAAGGAGATGGAAAAATGAAGGAGAAATGGAGACATCTGGAGGATCAAGATAAGAAAGTCTAATTTATGTTCAGCTGGAATCTCAGAAGAGAGACTCCAGGGGGAATAGAAGAGATGTAATATTCCAAAAAATTACAGCTTGCAATTTTTCAGAAATGATAAAAGACAAGCATTTACAGATTTAGAAAGTACAATCTTAAAAAAGAAAAAGAGAAGTCCATATCTAGACGCATTAATAAAACTACAGGACAGCAAATACAAATAGATTTGAAAAAGAGCCAGAGAGCAGAAACAGAGACACCTGCGAAGAAACACTGAAGCTAGGCTTCTTAGCAATGGCGATGGAAGCCAGAAACAAAGGGATAATGTATTCAAAGTATTGAGGAAAAACAATTGTCAACTTTATAATTGTGTTTTGAACAAAACTATCTTTCAGGAGTTGAGTGTAAAGAACCAAGAGAATTTAGCACTAAAAGATCTCCCCCAAAGAAAAATCTAGAGGAAGTACTATAAGAAAAAGGAAAAATACTATGACAGTTGAAAATGGACAAAGTGCTGATAATAGAATAGTTAACATTTAGTAAGTTTAGTCAAATAATTTCAGTGCTTAATTATTTTATATTATAATTTATATATTATATTATTAAATGTTATATATTACTATACGATTTAAAATGCAAAATATACCAATAATTATCGTTATCATATGTAATTTTGGAATTAAGAAAAATAACCCCCAAATTGTATAACAATAGCATGTAAATCAGGAAGAGGATAATCAGATTAAAGGGTTTGTAATCCTTGAATTGGGGGAGATTAAGGCATTGCTTAAATTTTGACTTTAAATTTCAAAAGCCTGGCAAAATTTTAAGGGGACTCATTTAAATGAAACATTCGAAGTGGAAAGATGGAATTAAAATAAAAACCCTCATTTCATCTAAGCAGAAAAGAAGAGGAAAATAAGCATTAAAAAAAGTAGGACAAGTAGAGATGAAAAACCGCAACCTCAGAAACAAGTCTGGATATTTTAATAATCAAAATAAACTAAAATGAACTAAATTTACTACCTCCTAACTGGTTCCATGCTTCCAGTCTCTTTTTGTTTCCACAGCCTGCATGCCTCTGGCAGATTAATCTTCTTAAAACATCCATTTCTTCATGCCACTTGACTGGCCTAGTTCTCTTCTTACTTCCCATTGTTCACAAGATAAAGTACAAGCTCCTTAGCCTGGTGTTGGAAATCTTTCATTATGTGAACCCAGTGCACTCACCTAGTCTCTTCTCACCACACGCCTGTTCCATCTCTCCTCTCTGGCCAGGCTAGAGGCTACGGCTGAGCCTCTCACCAAAATGGTGGCCTATTTATCTAACGCCTTTGCTCATATTGCAGTCTCTTTACTCTCTGCTAAGCCTGTGGTTGCATGGCATCTAAAATAACCAGTGAAAGTGGGGGAAAAATAGATTCCTGATATCCAGGGGTTTGCAATTTAGTGAGGCAAACATTTGACCCAAAACAACACAATCTGATTAAATATATAAGTGATATGTAAGGCACAATCAGTTTCTAGATCAATAGGGTGTGTGTGTGTGTGTGTGCATGCACTTGTGTGTGCATGTGAGTGTGTGTTACAGAAGAGTGAGAAAGAGAGAGAGAATGTTGCTGCATGAAGGAGTCAGAGAAGTCTTCATGGTGGCTTTCATCTGCCTTTTGATAAATATTTGATAAAGTGGTTTGTTCTTTTGCCTCATGTCTAGCTGATGTTCAGATTTATGCAGATTTTCGCAAAACCAAGTAAGTAGCCTCTGAAAACTGAGGCCCTTAACAATTGGTCTTCATTGCACAAAAATCCGATGTTGAGATTTGAGTTTGGAAGGCTTAAGGTCTTTAAAGGAAATCAAGATAGTGCTACCTAGGAGGTGGGGGCTAAGAAATCTATTATTCCTCAAACCACAGTTTGAACAAAATACATAAATACAATGCTTTTGGCAGGTACTTCAGTGTCTATTTTTTAAACTGAATTTTAATTTTAATTACAAAAGAAATGATGCAACAACCCCAGTGTCTTTCTTTCTTCTTAAGATAAAGATGAAGCCTGTCATCTTTTCACTGAAGTTCTTGACACTCTGGAGGAGTAACCAGGGATGATAATTCTGTTTTTCAATGTTAAAAATACCACAATGCTCATTCATTTTCAAAGCACTTTTTTATATATCTCTTCACTTCATCTTTCCCTATTTGCTCATTCCACCTTCTCCATGGTTCTATGGGCTTCTATACCTGAATTACTATAGGAGCTTCTCTCTCTTCTTCCTTCTTGCCCACATGTTCTCAACTATAATTCTACGTAAGAATCACCTGGGGAGCTTTCAAAAGACACTGAGGATGGGACCCAACCCAGACCTCAATTAATTCAGAATCCCTGGGGATGGGATTCAGATGTTTTGCTTTCTTCTTTTTTTTTTCCTTAGGAGTTCCTTAGGTGATTCTAGAGGGGAGACAGGTTTGATAATCCCTGCTCTAAACACTTGCCTAATCACGCTACCCTAAGTTCTACTATGACACTCATTCCCCTGAAATTCTGGTGTGCTCATCTCACTATGTGACCATCCTTGTAGCTCTTAAAACTGCTTCCTCCATGAATGTCTGCAATCTAACATTCCTTCCTCATTCCTTTCTTCTTCCTTAGTATTCTGCCATCTCAGTTTCCAAAAATGTATTCACTGTTACTAGTTTTACAAAAAAAAAAAAATATGTCAAGTTGCACAAGCTAGACCCAGGTAATTATCCTTAATTCCCTTATTGTATCATTGCCTATATTCAATGAATCATAACTATGTTGATTTTATGCCCCAAATATCTTGCAAATCCATCTTCTTCTTTCCATTTCCACCCTACTTCAAACTGCCAATCATCTTGGGCAGGGACTATTGAACTAAACTCTGAGCTTGTCTCTCAACTCCTTTTCTTCTACAGTCCTGAAATTTATGCTCCACACAATTGCCATTGAAACTACTATAAACAAATACCAAAGTCTCTCATCATATAACTTTCTTTAATGATCTCTTATTGCTCTTGAGAAATCATTTAAATGGCCATGTCAGGCTCTGTGTGCTCTGGTGTCCAGCAAATTTAGAAACTTCCCCTTGGGGCATTCCATACCCTTTGACCTGTATATTCCAGCTTTCTTTCATTTCCTCAGAGAGCCAATGCTCATATCCTCAAGACCAATTCAGGACTCCCTGTTATGTGCTCCCATAGTAACCTGTCCTTAATTGCACTTTGCACAGTTTTAAGTAAATCACTGTCATGTTGTCTAATGTCTGCTTCTCGCATTAGATTACAAACTCCGTGAAGTTAAGGAAGGGACCTTAACTTAAATTTGCTTACCATTTTATTTCTATGCTTAACACAGTACTTGACACATGCTCAGTGACTGTAAATGAATGAATGAATGAATGAATGATTGCATTCGCAGGGAGGCTGTGCAGAGTTGGAAGAGTTACAGTCTTCATCTTTAAGAACTCACATCCCTTCTCTTCACTTCAGGGTGGATTAAAAGCAGTGGTGTGGACAGATGCATTTCAGATGGTTGTCATGATTGTGGGCTTCTTAACGGTTCTCATTCAAGGATCGGCTCACGCTGGTGGAATACACAATGTAATAGAGCAAGCAACAAATGGATCCCGACTAAATATACTTGAGTATGTCCAATGCTACCTTATAAATATTTAGCTGCATGATCTCATCACCTAAAATAATATCTGGGCATCAAAGAAACATCTTTGTTTACTCACTTCTCTGTGCCTTATAGCTTTGATGTAGATCCTCTCAGGAGGCACACTTTTTGGACAATCTCAGTGGGAGGAACTTTTACATGGCTTGGAATCTATGGAGTTAATCAATCAACTATCCAGCGATGCATCTCTTGCAAAACAGAAAAGCATGCTAAGCTGTAAGTTATTAATCGAGAATAATTTCTATGTCCTCTCTTACCTTATTGGATATTTTTTGTATTGGGATGTGTGTGTGTGTGTGTGTGTGTGTGTGTGTGTGTGTGTGTGTGTCTGTGTGTAAAAGAAAGAAACAGAGAGATTCATTTAACTCCTTCAACTTTTTGAGGCAGGCATTACTACTCTCATTTCAGTAAGAAAGTGGCAGAGGTGGGGTTTAAACTGAAGTCTCCTTGCCTTTGCTCTCAATTACTTGCTGCCTCCATTTATTGAGGAATTAACTAGGTTTAATTAGGTACTGTGGGTGGCAATGCAGAGGTAAATGGCACACATGTCTTGCTCTCAGTTTCCATGATGCGATGGCCCTATTTGTTTGATTCAACACGTGGTCTCTTTAACTATTATTTTTCTTTTGATAGGTTAAAAGTTAAACTGAGGCACAATTAAATGTGAAAGAGCTTATTTGAGCAGTGATTCATAAGTCAGGCAGCTGCAAAAGAGAAGTAGTTTAGGAGTCTCTTTGAGGGAACACAAGGGGCAGACATTTATAGGACAACCAAAGAAAATACTTGATTGGTTGCAGGTCTACACCTGCTTACTTGGTCTATCCTGTTGGAAATTCCCTAGTTGTATAATTATGTTAGTTGGTGGCTTCTGATTGGTTAGCCTTAAGTTTCATTTTTATTTGATATAGTCATTTACAAGAAATAGCCAAGTTAAGTTTCACTTATATTTGCAAATCAGACAAAGGTAGGCTCACTTATGAAGAGTGACTGGCTTTGCTCAGGGATTCTTCAGGCCTGGTCTCTATTTTAATTTACTTTAACAGATGTTTGTACTCTTAAAGCTTCCAAGGAGAGGTTAAAAAAAGAAGAAAACCCAGGATGGTGTGGCCAGCCATAAAGGGGCGTTAGCTGCTCCAACTCTTACCCGGCCTGCTTGCTCTGAAGGACAGGAGCAGGGGCGTGAGTGTCAAGCCTTTTGCAAGCTCTGCAAGTCAGCCCGTGCTGTACAATGGGGACCAGTGGCAGTTACATATTCTTTCACAAAACTGGCAGAAATAAGCCAGAATTGCATCTAAAGTGGTTTTTCATCCCCAGTGCTGCTTCCTGAGGTTTCAGCCTTCTGGCCTAATCGGGGTGCCCTGAACTTTTCTTAGAGAAACAGTCACTATGAATATTCCCCCAAAAGATTTTAAAATACTTTCAATGCACAATTTCTTATGTTCACTGAATAAAACGTAAGATGGCCTGGAAATGATTCAACCATTTTGTAAGTTGAATTCCAAAAGAAGAACTTTAATGTTACTACTTATATATGTCATAGCTCTCAGAATAAAGAAATGAAAGCATTATTTGGTAATTCCATCAATTCACTGGAAACATTCAAATCTTATTACACTAAATAATATTATAACAAACCTTCCACAAACATAATCATCTCTTTATCAAATAGCTGTATTACTGAAAATGCAGGTAGACTTTGATTTTAAAATTCATTTAAAATTCTGCTTTAAAATAAACTAGAGTTGACTGCACCTGTAAGGAGAAGAATCCTTTGGTGAAATAAATAACTCTCTGTTAAATCTAGTTTTATAAAAATCTTATGAATTTATGTTATATTATTTTTTTGTGAATATGTCTAATTTTTCCCTATTACTACTTTAGTATCTGAAAGTTAGAAAATGTATCTTTTTCATCATTTTTCCATATAAGGACAAGCACAATGCTTTGTGCTTATTAAATGTTTGTCACTTATTAAACAAAGCAATGCTTTAAGAAGGTCATACTTGTGTGTATGTATACACACAGGGATGCACACACATATGTAGAAGTATATGTATGTGTGTGTACGTATACACACAGGGATGCACACACATATGTAGAAGTATATGTATGTGTGTGTATGTATACACACAGGTATGCACACACATATGTAGAAGTATATGTATGTGTGTGTACATATACACACAGGGATGCACACATATGTAGGAGTATACATACATATTCCTGTGCATGTATCTCAAAGCCTCATTTAGCAGGCTGGTTTAATTCAAGCAAAATCAATACAATCCCATTCATACAGTTGCTTGGAATTTGAAATGTGTTCTGTAAGTAGTTAATAGGTATGAAAACTGGCAGAAAAAGATGGATAGTCATGAACAAAGAAATGTACATAATTTCCTAAGTGTTTAGGACTGCCACTCCTGTTTCCCCACATCCCCACTCTCATGAAAGGATCAGAACTGTGATAGTAATTTTGTGACAATAAGGAAAGATGAAAAATAAAACCCTCTTTGGAAAAGACTTCCCTATTTCATTCTTTTAAAGGGGCTTTAAAAAAAAAAAAGAAAAGAAAAGGAAAGGAAAGGAAAGACAAGACAAGACTTCCCTGAGAATCTAAGGTGATTGGGTTAATATAATTCAGGCGAGTGATCAGCCAAGATGGTCAGTACAGTTGGCGCGCACTGCGCTGGAGGGGAGAGTGCTATGGAGGGATGTGGTGAAGGCTCTCATTTGTCACACAGCTGGAGACTCAAGGGCACTGCTGGGCTAGCTAGAGGCCACTCAGAGCCAGCTTCCCATGGACTCTCACCTAGGAGGCTCTACAGAATGCTGATTAAATACTCTTCTTTTGCTCATCATCTGAAAGTCTAATGTAATTAAAACATTCCAACAGGGCTTAGAAAAATCTCTGAGACTTAAGGAAAATACATCCTGCAAAGTAGGTACGTAAAAATAGATTCATATAGTTCCTACTGAATGTGACCATGGGTTAAAATCAGTAGTAATTCTTATACATTTAATTACATGCCCAGAAATGCTGATTTTAAGTTGTCACCAAAGACAACTTAATCTTAAGTCAGATCTTCCTTGTACCTAGAAATAACATCCCTTATCAAGTCACTCAAATGTGATTCCTGGAAGCTGACTCATTCTGTTTCTAGACCTCAGTTTGTCTTTTAGGACTATGGTCACCAAGCCCCAGGCCGTGGACGGGTACCTATCTGTGGCTTGTTTGGAACCTGGCTGCACAGCAGGGGTGAGCAGCAAGCCAGCAAGCAAAGCTTCATCTGTATTTACAGCCACTCCCCATCACTCACATCACTGCCTGAGCTCTGCCTCCTGTCAGATCAGAGGTGGCATTAGATTCTCACGGGAGCGCGGACCCTACTGTAAACTGTGCATGCGAGGGATCTCGGTTGCAAGCTTCTTATGAGAATCTAATGCCTGATGATCTGAGGTGGAGCTGAGATGGTGATGCTAGCACTGGGGAGCAGCTGCAATTACAGGTTACCACTAGCAGAGAGGTTCAACTGCACAGAGGCCATAATAAATCAATTGCTTGCAGACTCATATCGAAACCCTATCAGTGAGTGGCAGGTGACAAGCTGCATCTGGTGGCAGGCTTTAGAGTGGCAAGTGAGTTGATGTACTTCAATTATAAAGCTGCATCTGGTGGCAGCCTTTAAGTCAGAATACAACACTTATTTTAGTCCCCACATGGTCTGCCTATTGTTTTATTTACCACTTCCGTCTGTGCCGCTTTCCTGCACTGCACACTTGTCTCAGTCACAGTTTTGGTAAGCCCAGAAGCTGACCCTAGCAAAAATTAGTAAAAACCACCACCACTGGAGAGCTTCTTTGAAAAGGGGGAAAGACCCAATGATGAGACAGCAGAAGACTCTAAGACTGCCAACAAAAGGCAAGCTGCATTTAAAAGAAAATACCAAGAGACCTGCTTAAATTATGGCTTCATTGCAACAGGTGATTCACATTCTCCAAGCCCACTTTGTATAACATGTGGTGACCGGCTATTCAACGAAGCCATGAAGGCTTCGAAGCTGTTTTGTCACATGGAGACCAAGCACCCTGCATTGAAAGACAAGCCTCTGGAGCTTTTCAAAAGAAAAAGGTGTGAACACAAAGAACAGAACCAATTATTGAAGGCCACCACTTCATCAAATGTGTCTGCACTGAGAGGATCATTCTTAGTGGCTAACCACATTGCTGAAGCTAAGAAGCCCTTTACTATTGGTGAAGAGATGATCCTGCCTGTTGCTAACGATATTTGCCGTGAACTCTTCAAAGAGGCTGCAGTTCAAAAGGTGGCACATGTTCCTCTTTTGGCTAGCACTATAACTAGATGAGTTGCTGAAATAGCAGAGGATATTGAGGCACAATTGTCAGAGAGGATGTATGAGTCACTGTGGCATGCAATCCAGGTTGACGAGTCTACCGATGTTGACAAAAAGGCAACAATGCTTGTTTTTCTGCGATATATTTTTTAGGACGATGTGCATGAGGATATGTAATGTGCACTTTTGTTGCCAGCCAATATCACAACTGCGGAACTATTCAAGTCTTTGAATGATCACATACCAGGAAAACTGAATTGGTCATTTTGTACTGGTATATGCACAGATGGAGCTGCTGCCATGACTGGACAGCTTTCTGGTTTAACTACTTGGGTCAAGGAGGTCACTTCTGAATGTGAGTCTACGCACTGTGTCATCCATACAGAAATGCTGTATGTTTGAGACAACTTCAAATCTCCATACGTTCTGTATTAAAGTCAAGGTGCAATAGCCTAAGATTGCCACAAAAGCACTGAAAAGCCTGCTTCCATTTCCAACATCCTATCTTTGTGAAGCAGGGTTGTCTGCAGTGACAGCAACCAAAACAAGATTACACAGTAGACTCGACATAAGCAACACACTCTGGGTGTCACTGTCTCCCAGTACCCCCAAATGGGACCATCTAGCTGCAGAAACACAAGCTCAGGGCTCCCACTGATTCTGCATTATGGTGAGTTGTATAATTATTTCATTATATATTATGATGTAATAATAATACAAATAAAGTGCACAATGAATGTAAGGTGCTTGAATCATCCCGAAACCATCCCCCTGCTCCTGGTCCTTGGAAAAATTGTCTTCCATGAAACCGGCACCCAGTGCCAAAAAAGCTGTGGAATGCTGATGTAGAACTGCAGGGAGTAAATGGTGTCCTGAGGGTAGGAGGAGCTGATGTAGGATATCACAGCCCATCCCCCGGTTATAATGAGCATATCCATGCACAGGCCCTTTGGTTCCATTCCCATTGCCTTATTTTCCTCGTATCTCTTATCATATCTAAAATTATCATATTTATTTATTTTAGTTCAGTGTGTATTACTTGCCTCTAATCCCAGAATGTAATCTCTATGAGGGTGGGTTTTTTGTTGCTCCCTTCTATGTCCGCTTCCAGAACCTCACTACCTAGAAGATATAGAGATGCCCAATAAACATTTTTTGAATGAATCAATGAAGAGGCCTACTTTACAAACGGGAGAATTAGCCCCATACAGAATCAAAGTCCATTTCTGCTGAGAAACAAGTCAAAGTACAGGGACTTCAGTGTTCTATTGCCATGGGGTTCATTATTTCCCATAGTTGAATGGTAAAATTATAAAGCTGTTTTGGATAATGAATGAATGTCCTCTACATGGCTGTATCACCTCCATATATTTTTGCAGAGTGTAACTCATTCAATCCTCGTATTAGTCTTATCATAAGAAGTAAGGCAGGTGTGTTACACACTCTTTTTACAGATGATGTAACTGACTTGTCTGAGGTCACACAGCTGTTAAGGAGAAAGTCTTCCAACTCTAGGTCCAACGCTCTTTTCAAAAAAGAAGTCATGTAAAGAGTACAATCATATTGTGATGAATTTCTACCATTCATTCATTCAATCATTTGTTGCCAAAAGTAAAATAATTCTTTATCTGCTATGTGCCAGAGCTGTTCTGTGCTCTGGGGATGCAGCTCTGTATTTGTTCAACTCAAGGGAACAGATAATAAATGAATAAATATACTATAGCATTTCAGATTATGATAAATGTCATAGTGGTATAAATCATTAAAAGGAGTGGAAACTGATAAGAACTCAGGGAGTGACTGTTTCAGATACGGATGACCAGGGAAGCCTCTCTAGGCGATGACCTGAGCAAATGCTTGAATGGCAGAGAGCAAGAGTACAAATAGTGCAATTATAGGTATTGATCATTTTATGTGGCAATTGTATTCCCAACCCCCACCAAACAAAACTAACCAAACACATACAAATCAAAGATAAACATTGTTAAAATACCTCCAAAAAAGTGACCTTTGAGATAAAAACTTTTTTTAAGATGTAAAATTAAAAACTCTTCTAAATGGGATAATGTATTTGCTTTATAAATGAGGACTTTGATTTAAGAGTCTTCTGAAAGTCAGGTACACACCTGTACACTACAGGTTTTAGGGGGCTTTGAAATGAATGTGTGTCCTTACATTTGAATGTAGATGCATCCGATTCCCTTCAAACAATGACTAGGTCCAACAATGACTATGTCCAATGTCCTCTCCTGACTCCCTCCACAATGAGATTGTTTATTCTTTCAGACCAGTGTAAGGCCAGCCTACTTTCAAGTCTTCCCTGGGACTAAGAAAAGTCCCAGGGAGTAAGATTTCAACTTTCAAAGGACAATAATGAATACAAAATAACCATAGGCTACTACAAAAGCACCCAGACTGGAATTATGCATATCTGTGCGTTGTAATATAAAATGAATTGCTTCACCTAACATGAGTAAGATTATCCTAAATTTTTCATACATACTACTGTCTTTAAAAAAAAAACAATCATCTTTAACTTTTATCTGAATTAATCTCCAAAGTGACTATTTCCAAAACTTATCTATTTCTATATTATGTCATTACCCCTCTGGAAGAAAAGATGTTAAAATGTAATTTGGCTTTTTGACAGCTTTATGAATTGAGTAGGGGGAAAAAAATCACTTGAAGTTATATAATGTGAGTGATTGGTATGTCAAATTTCATCCAAGAAATTACATCTCACACCATACATATTGAAGCTTTGCAAAAAACTCCCGATTTCAAAGCAAAATCTATTTAAAATCTTACCTTATTTAAATTTGGTAATCAGTCTAAAAAAGTAATGTTCCCAAATCAAAAAAAAGCAAAAATGTAAAATGTAATGATTCTTGAAGGCTACAGAATTTTACTTTACTAGCAAAAATGTCCCAAATCCTTTACCTTGAGTCTTTGGTAATGACTTCACCACTCCATGATATGGCATACAGGCTCCCAACAGGCTCTGTGTTCTTTTCCAGTGCCTTGTACTTCAACTTGTTGGGTCTATGGATCATTGTGGTGTGTGCCGTCTTCTCTGGCTTAATCATGTATGCCCAATTCAAAGACTGCGACCCTTGGACTTCTGGCATTATCTCAGCACCAGACCAGGTATGGGTTTTCTTGGGGCCAGTGGAATGAGTGTGCTTCTGGCCATTGTTGGGTAAATGCTAGGTCCTTCTTATTTTTTTTTGGCCTGAACCTCTAGCTGCTTCCCAAACCCCAAAGACTTAGCTTCTCTCCTCTCCTCTTGGGTGATATCACCACACCCAATGTTGAGCATGTTAAAAAGAAGACACCTCACCTTGTCCCTGGAGACAAGGCCTGAGCCAGGGCAAGGATGGAGGGAGTGCAAAGTAGGCTTGAACCCATGGCTTTGGTTGTTGATGCTGCCTTCGGACTCTTTCTACAGGTCTCAAGTTTGATTAGTGATGTTTTAATCTTAAACTGAACAAAATGACCCTTATTTCCTCAATGCCTCTGATCAGGTCTTCTCAGCATAGCTTAACTATCACACCGATATACTACAAGAATATGCCCTTTCCCTTCTCCTGTTTATTTAACTGTCCTGCTCTGTCATATAGGGGCTACTCTCTCGCAAACCTGGCTTCAGAGTAGAACCATTAACACCAAGATTTCCTGAAGACCCATTTTAGGGGTTTGTTTTTAGGGTTTAGTTGTTAACATTCAGGATAAATAGTCAACGAAATGGCATACATTGAAAATGTAAGAAAAATAAAATTCCCATCTCCCTTTGCTAAAAAGCTACATTCCCACATTTCAGACACTGCTGAGAAGACCGCTAATCCTGTTCTCTCTTCTTTCTCTTTTCTTTTCTGTTTTTTGTTTGTTGTTTGTTTGGCTCCTCTTCAGCTAATGCCATACTTTGTCATGGAGATATTTGCCACAATGCCAGGACTGCCAGGACTTTTTGTGGCTTGTGCCTTCAGTGGAACTCTGAGGTTAGTATACTGACAGCACTCTGATGATGATGATGATGGCGGCAGTGAAGAGAAGGGTGATGGTGCCAGTAATCAGCAGTATTTAGTGAGCACTTACTCTGTCAACTATCCTGCTGAATGTTTTATTTGTATTTGCTCATTGATAATCACACAATGTATGAGACTAGAACCTTATTCATATTATCATCAGTTTTCAGATGAGAAAACTGAGGTTTAGCAAGATAGAAAACTTACCCATGGTGAGTTAGTAAACTGCAGAGGCAGGATGTAAGCCTAGGTCTGTCCCTATTCAGCATCTTTGTGCTCAATATCTCACCTCATCTGATGCTAACGGCCCCCACAATTTCACATCACCTTTACATAAAGCAGCTCACTCTTCTGGCTCTTCGCATTCAGCAGCAATATATACACAGTCATACGCTGCATAATGACCTTTTGGTAAATGACCGACCGCATAAACAGTGGTGGTCCCATCAAGTTATAATACCATAATTTTACCGTACCTTCTCTAGATGCACAAATACTTACCATTGTGTTACAATTGCCTACAATATTCAGTACAATAACATGCTATACAGGCTTGTAGCTTAGGGGCAATAGCCTACACCATATGGCCTAGGTGTGTAGTAGGCTATATCATCAGATTTGTGTAAGTACGTTCTATGATGTTCACACAACAATGAAATCACCTAATGAAGAATTTCTCAGAATGTATCCATCGTTAAGCCATGCACGTATATTCCACAGATCTGTTAACTGCATTCCATTCATCTCATCCTCAATAGCACCCTGGAGCAGCTAATAACTTCCATCCCCCAAATAAAGATACTGTTCTAAACACAAATTCCTTCATACATTTATTCTGATAAATATTTTAGAAAGTTTATATTATGCCAGGCACAGTTGGTGACATTGTGGGTACTTCAGAGAACAAGATTGACATAAGCATTGCCCTCATACAGAGTTTACTTTCTAACAGACACGGAATATGGACAATAACGTAAGTCAAAAAAAAAGCTAAACAAGACGTTGTCCGACAATGATGAACAGTATAAAGGAAAGAACAGGGTGATATTCCAGACAGAGGTGAGGCCTAAGGATTCTAATTCTGGTAGGGTCTTGAGGAGACTCCTCCCTGAGTATGTGATGTTTGTGTTGAGATCTAAAGGATGCAGAGAAGCCAGCTATGTGGAGGGCACAGGCAGGAACCTTTACAGGCCAGGGCAGAGCAAGCCCGAGAGAGACAAACTGTACCGGGTATTTGAGGAACAGAGAGAAGAGTTTGGAGCCTAAGGCACAGGGAGGAGAACAGACGGAGGTGAGTTTGAAGAGCTGGGCAGGGAAGGGATTACAAAAAGCCTTCAGGAAATGGTTCCAAGTTTGGATTTCAAGTGAAATGGGAAGGTATTAGCAGGTTCGAAGCAAGTGAGTAAGAGACGTCATACAATTGGAAGACTCGGTCTTCTATGTGAGGAAGGGACTATAATAAAAATAAGAGAGATGAAAGGAGGTGACCTGTTTGGAGGCTTTTACCTTAATCTGGGTGAGAGATGATAGTGACTTAGTGAAGGGGGTGGGGGGCAACAGTGCTAAGAGTAATAGGTAAAATACTAACATGGCATCGTTAATTTCCTTTAAGACCCTCTGCTATACGAATCAGAGACTCACCTGGGGAGAAAAGCCTCAGTGACGCTCAGTTGGAAAGAATGACAGGATTGGTCAAAGGCCCCATTTTAGGACTATAAAATAATCAAAGTCAAAACTGAACAGTACTGGAAGGTAGAAGTTAAAAGTTAATACAATGTCTTATTCCTCCAGTCTCCTGTCTCGTCCTACAGAGTTAATCGCTGCTAATAATTTCTTGTAAATAACACAGAATATTTCTGTGCTTACGTGAACATATATACCTTTTAGTGTTTTCGAAAGAGATAATGTTGTATATAGTTTCATTAGTTTAATAATATATTTTAAACGTATTTCCACATCACTATATCTACTCTAATCTTCTTTTGATCTACTATAATTTATATGACCAGTCCTCTAATAAAGGGAATTACTAACAATGCTACAGTGTATATCCTTGTGAACTATATAAGTATATACATAGGCTACACTCTAAGAAGTGAAATTACTATTTCAAAATATATATTCATTTAAAATTTTTGCAGAAATTGCTAAATTGACCTTCAAAAATTTGTACCAGTTTATACACTGAAAACAGTGGATTACCTCTTTCTCCACACTACTGTGGCAAACTTTTAAACTTGCCAATCTGACAGGTAAAATATAGTAACTAATTTCAATATAAATTCTTTCGATCATAAGTGGGACTGGCTAACTTCCCTACTTTTATTGACCATTTGTATTTATTTTTCTGTTAAATGCCAGTTCATGTTCTCTGTTAATTTTTTTCTTTTGAGCTTTCCTCTTTGTATATAAGAAAAATAGCCTATTGACATATCTCTAAAACATTTTCTCTCATTTGTTCTTTGTCTATTTGCTTTATTAATGGTATTTTTGAGCTTATAGAAATTTTAATCCATATTAATCAATTTTTAAATTCTAATTTCTGGGTTAACATCATTCTCAGAAGGGCTTCTCTATTCTATGATTATAAATAATCATCCAGATACCATTCTAGAATATTTATGGTCTTGTTAAATATTAAAAGTATTAAATCATCTGTGCTATACATGTGGTATAAAAATTAAATGAAATTCCTGCTTTCTTTTCCCTCTAAATTAGTAAACAAGTTGTGCCCTTATTTTTTAGTAAATAAACCATCTTTTCACCACTGACTTATATTATATCCTACATTCCTCTATGCACTTAGAACCTTTTCTGAATTCTCTTTTATATTCCTTTGATCTATATTTGTCTATAGCTATACCAAAACTAATAATTTTAATGACTGTGCTTTAAAATATAATTTATCTGTTAAGCTGGTAGCTACTCATCACTCTTCTTTTACAGAGTTTTCCTGATATCTAGGGTTCTTTTCTTTATTAGTTTTAGTTGATTCTCTGGGGTTCGATTGTACTCAGATAATGACATCTGCAAATACTCTTGACTTTTTCTCTTTCATTTTATGTTTATTTTCTTGCAATTGTGCTTTGAGAATAAGGATGAATAATTGAGATGATAGCAGAAATCCTTGTGTTACTACATGCTTTAAAGCAAGTCTTTCTTCAGTTTTGCCATTTAATATGATACTGACTTTTGGTTTGAAATATATTATTTACATTTAAGAATACTCACATAAAATTAATACAATTATTTAAAAATTAAACAATAAAAATGTACATATTAATATTTATGCTACTTTTAGAAAAGAGGTTTACAGAGAGATACATTTGATAAAATTTTGCATTTTTGAAATGGATATATATATATATTTTAAAAACTTTTGGCATATTGATATGTTGACAGATTTCCAAAACAGTAATATCCTTGAGTTCATATAATGACTTTATATGGTATAATATAATGACTTGCATATGGTATAATTTTAATTAGTGTACTTGATCTATAACACAAAATGATATTGTTCTATACTGTTGCTATCGGGATCTTGAGGAAACGAAGGGTAGAAAAAATGAATACCAGAGGATCAAATGCAAGTAGAGAATGACACTCTATTTTTATCTTTTCCCTCTCTATATAGCTTTATTTTTTATTCCTCTTACTCTAAGGCTGTCCCAAGACTGGAGAGATATAGCTGTTAGCAGCGAAATCCTCCCATAAAATAATGTTTGACTCTCTTGATCCCAAGCTCAAACATTCCAAGGAAGGGACACACTGGACAGTATGTGTTATTACAGCCTAACAGATAAATTATATTTTAAAGCACAATTATTAATTTTATAAATTAATAAAGATTACTACTGCTACAACCATAAGGAGGCTGTGGGGATAGGGAAAGAGAAAGACATGTGTGAGAACAGAATGGGGAGATGATACTTGAGGGATAGGAAAAAAACCGAAAAGATTTCCACCATCTTGCAGCAGCTTTCGACTCTGAGAAATTGACGTATGGATACACCTGACTGCCAAAGCAACCCAGCAGAGGTTCTACGAACCTGATCCTTCTGGGCCAAATTTAGCCTTCTGCTCCCTCTCTCCCAGGGGATTCAAGGATTAACCTTAATGTTTGAAACTTTCACGAGATGTATTTTGAGACAAAGTTGTGGGAGTGTGGAAGCTCCTTTTATCTGATTATCTTCTTTCCTTGTTTGACTTTTACAGAGCTGCAGATGGAAGGGGAATCTGGCAGGGAGCACATAACATGCTTTGATCATAAGAAAATGAGAACGGTACCCCAAAACGCTAAGTTTCAATTCCCAAAATTTGGTCTTGGGAAGTTTTTACTGGCTACATATATCATTTTTGGAAGGCATAGCTATAGCTTGTCTTCAAGTGAGCACTGGAGGATAACAATAATTTTTAATGAACATTGACAGAAAACTTACAAATCGCTGGCCATGTTTTGTTTATCGGCTTGTTTCCTTTTCAGAACTTTTTTGTGGTTATGATTTTGCATCACTTGAATTTAATATATCATCTATTCCACTAGCTAAAATATCCCTGGTCTATATGAGGAATTAAATGAGCTGTCATGCTATTCTGCCCCCCCGCAAAACAACTTTCAGGTGCTCTGTTACCTAAACATATTTTAGGCCCAACAAGATTGAACTCTGATTGGAAAGTAAGAGAAAAAATATCAAAGCTTTTATGCCGTTTTGATCTTTGGCTACTTCCCAGTCTAATCTCTTGCCCCTTTCTCCCTTATTCATTGTGTTCTGGCAACTCTGGGTGGCTTCAGTTGTTAAAAGTAATAGTTCCTTTTCATCTTGAGCCATTAATACATATAGATATCTTGAGATACCTATATGTAATTTTTCCTTCATCCTAGACTATCTTCTTCCCAGTATGCAAGGATCCTTTCAGTGCCTGGCTGTCACTTCCTAAGGGAAGAATCTCCTAACTACATACCAATTTATATCTCTATAGGACACACTGTCGTTGCACCTTGTTATTTTCCTTCACGATATAATTTCACAACTGTATGCAGTTGTCTAATTTGTTGTTAAGTGTTTGCGTCTAATTAGAGTGCAAGAGCTATATATATCTTTCTAGTTCCCCATTGCATGCCTGGTACCCAGGATGAATAAATGGATGTGTGAATAAATTAGTCACTAATAAATGGCAAACTGTACTGACTCCTGGTTAGGATAGTCAACACTTCCTGTCTCCACCCCGATCTAAACACACGCATACATATAATCCCTCCGATACTGCCTGCTAGCTCATTTAACATCTCGTTAAGGGGAATTAGTGGGAGTTAGAGTATGAAAGCCTAGCTGCTTCACCATAGTTTGTGAAGAATGGAAAGAGCATTAGCACAGAAGAAGCTTTGAAGGATGGTAAACAGGCTATGTCATTCCTGTGAATCCCAGAATGTGGAGCTCTGTCTGCATCTGTTTTTTCTAGAGACCTGCCTTGTCTGTCTGCCTTGAACAACAGGGTAGACTGGTGACACAGCCTTATTTAGCATGGATCATGTTCTCACTTTTCTCTCCCTGTAGCACCGTGGCTGCCAGCATCAATGCCTTAGCAACAGTGACCTTTGAGGATTTTGTCAAGCACTGTTTTCCCCATCTCTCCGACAAGCTGGGCACCTGGATCAGTAAAGGCTTATGTAGGTATAGCTGGTGGACCTTCTATTCCATAACATGAAATGTACATGTGGTGCATGTCAAAATCCTGCATGTGCTATTCAGGACACATAGGCACAAATGCACATTGAGATACATGAAGAATCTCACATATAGATTCTTACACTTGCCAAGATACCGGCAGGGTACCAGGAAAGAATGACTAGCTAGTTGTTTACCTTACACAGACTTATTTTCAGACACTCTTCTGTACTAACCCTACACTCCAGCCTCATCACATTAACATCTCTTGATTATGTTGTGTGATGATCACATTAGTCCTTCTACATGGGAAGATGTTCTGCTCACTATGGTCACTTTGTCTAAGAAAAGCCAAATTCTTTTCTAAAGAATAATCTGTTATTACCAACCTCCCAGCAACCTCACCTCAAAGAATAGCTATTCCTTGCCTAATATAGAATTGCATATCATGTTTATAATCACTGCAGCACTTGTCCTATTGAATTGTAGTTTCACAACATTTACTTCTTTCTAAGTATAAAAAAATTATATACTTACTTGTAGAAAATGTAGGTAATTGGGGAAAATATATGTGCTTTGTAAATAAAATTATGTCTATATAATTTTTTTCTTGGTTGTTTTTCCATAACATACCATAGTAAGTATTTTCTTGTGTTATTATGTATATTTTGAAAACATGATATTTGAATGATTGCACAATATCCTATCAAATGGCTTATTTGCTTAATTTTATATTATTGCTATTTTTAAAATGTCTTTTTCCATTTTTTGTAACACTGGATAAAAACCCATATACATAAATCTTTGACTGCATCTGCTATTTTTTTCTTTAGTGTGAATTTCAAAAAGAAAATTATCAGGTCAAAGGATACAAATTCATTTATACTTCATATATATTAAGATATATAGTTTCAGCAGGGTTGAATCAATGATCATGTATGGCAGCTGGGAGTGGTGACATATTTCTCTGTATGCATGTTAGTATTTTTTTATAATTGCCCAAATTAATGGGCAAAATAACATCACATTTTTGCTTTAACTTAATTTTTTTTGTTTATCCTGTGTTTGAACATCTTTCATATTATTAGTAACCATTTGCTTTTTTTTGTGAAAAACCTATTTATGCTCTCTATTTGCTTTAGGGATATCAGAAATTTTATGGTTTGTAAAATCTCTTTATATCTAAAGGAAAAGAGGTCTTTGTCTATTGCAGAATGTCTCCCAGACTAATTTGATAAAATATATTTTTGATGTATAGAAATTTTAATTTACATT
The DNA here is from genome assembly GCA_004363605.1 of Indri indri. Taxonomy (NCBI): domain Eukaryota; kingdom Metazoa; phylum Chordata; class Mammalia; order Primates; family Indriidae; genus Indri; species Indri indri. The sequence continues at coordinate 673 of RJWJ010024746.1, read as the reverse complement.
TGATCAAATATGTGTATCTTTTATTATTTCATCATTTCTTTATGCTCACAAATTTCTTCCACTCAAAACTCATTTATATATTTACTTGTATTTCCTTCTAGATTATGAATACTTTTATATATCCATATTTAATATTCAATATATCTAAATTATTTGATTTATGATTTAAGATGAGGATCTAAATTTTTTTCTTATATAGTCAATTTTCCACATCACTTGCCCAAAATTCCTTATTGATTTTTCATACTTTCATTAAATATATATTTAATATTTCCATTATATAATATATAATATAAAGTTCTTTCATCTATATGTTTTCTTAAATTATCAATTACAGGACTAATATCATCTTGTTTTATATTATAGCTTTATAGTGTTTCTTTTAAAATATCTGGTGGAACAACTTATCACTTTTAGTCTAAAAATCAAAATTTCTTCTATTGTAACTTTTCTATATATAAAAATGTTTTTGGCTATTCATGCATATTTATTCTTTCAGATTAACTTTAGAATAATTTATTGCATGTGACCTACCTGTATCACCCCCATGTCATGGGATTGTATTAAACCTGAAAATGTATTTTGGAAGAACTAACATCTTTGTAAGCTTTCTATCTAGCAATAGCATTTTTTTCTATTTAATCTTATCATATTTTCTATCTTACATATGGAT
>RJWJ010024745.1:0-24548 GCA_004363605.1 Indri indri | reverse complement strand
CTCCCTAGTAGCTGGGACTACAGGCATGGGCCACCATGCCGGGCTAATTTTATATATATATATATATATATATATATATATATATATTTTTTTTTTTTTTTAGTTGTCCAGCTAATTTATTTATATTTTTTTAGTAGAGATTGGGTCTCGCTCTTGCTCAGGCTGGTCTCAAACTCCTGAGCTCTAATGATCCGCCTGCCTTGGCCTCCCAGAGTGCTAGGATTACAGGTGTGAGCCACCGTGCCCGGCCTTCAGTACGTAATTTTGAAAGAAAAACAGAGAGTAAGAGAGAGAGGGAAGTGAGACGGAAAAAAGTGAGGAAGAAAGGGAGAAAAATAGGAAGCATAAAGGGACAGAGAGCCAGGATTCAAGATTTATAAAAAAAATTTTGTCAACATAAATGGCCTACACAGAGTACTGAATCGTAACGTAGGCAGAAATTGAAAGCAGGGCATTATATTTTTCTCTTTTTAAAAACGTATGCTAAAAAGGATTTAGGCAAACACTTTGAAATTACAAAGAATTAAAAGAATATCTATTTTATAAAAATCCATGTCTTTTAAAGCAATTCCACTTCCCATAGTGAAATATCGAAAATAGCCTTAACTTATGAGGGGAAAAACAAACAAAAAAAAAAAAAAAAGAAGGGGAAAAAGTGAACATAAATGTGAATATAAAGAGATTTCAAATTAACGTAGGGAGAAGGTAGAAAAGGAAGGTCAAGAGAGCCTGAATGCAGCCATTGTCGCCGATACTGGATGCTAACCTCTGTGAACAAGGAAATTGCTGCCCAGGTACAATAGAGGATGGATGAATTACTAAGCCGAATGCCTTACAAACTGTGGCACTTACCTTTCTGTGACAACCGTTTGTGATTAACCTTTATGGCCTGACCACAAGACAATGCTGTTCATGGACTGCTGTTTCCTAACAGGGTTTCTGAACATATAAAAATGTTACCATTGCCCCATAAAGGGTCCCCTTCCTGCTCAGGAAGGACTCCTACTCTGTCTGTGGAGTAGGATCTGTTGTCTCTCTCTCAACAAACTTTCTGTTGCTAGTTGGCTCACTCTTGAATTCTTCCCAGTGTGAAGCCAAGAACCCACTTGGTGATTTCAGGTGGCTTTCCTCCCTTCGCTGGGGCACCCCTGCATAAAAGTGATACCAGACACGTGGCCACAAACCAGAAGTTCAAGGTCTGAGTTTAGAGAGGGGACACAACAGAGACTGATGACTGATGTCTACTGGGCATTAGCATGTACCAAACCCTGCATTAGGCCTTTTGTAACTGTCAACTCATTTAATCCTTACAACAGTTGTATGAGGAATTGCAGCCATTTCCAGATATGGGAAAAGGGTCTCAGAGAGTTCAAATCACTAGCCCTAAGTTGCATAGCTAAGATGATTTGAATCCATGCCTGTGATGTGAGAGAGCCTGTGGGCAAGATTGCTAATGTCCACTTTCCCGCTCTTAGACATCTTCACAGGCATTAGATGGAGTCATGGCTGCTGCAATGAAAACTACAACCTCAGCATCCCTTGCATCTGACCAAGAGTATTTGAGGCGAGTGTTGCATGGCAGCTTCTATGAATATTCTTAAAAGGCAAACGGGAGCCTTGGTGTCTTTTGTCTTCATCTCTTCCTAGGTTTGCTACAGTCTTTCTTGACTATAGTGATTATGGCCATACTCTTGGGATGGCAAACAAGGATCTGTCAGTACTTGGGTCCCTTGGACTTCACAGAACAAACCCAATATAGATGACATAGTCTGTCTTGCTCTGGACTTTCACCTGACGAGAGCACACTTTTACAGTTCTTAAATCACTGCTACTTAGGGTCACTGTTACAGCTGATACAGAACTTGGTATCTTACAGGGAGTGCTGTACATAACAACGGAAATGAGTGGTATGACTAAGGTCAAGTTATTAGGTGGGAGGTGGTATGTGTTCAGAATCTTACAGATTCTGTGGAAATCTGGTAATACTTGTCTGTGGGAACATTTGCTTCAAATGGATCCTACTCTACCTTGGAAGATGTATTACCTGCTGAGTACGATTGTAGCATGAGGGGAAAAGGTAAGACAAATTCAGAATTTTGCTGTGGCTTGGGCGTTCTGTGGCTTTAAGCAGAGTCTCACAGAGGAGAGCTCAGGCTGGAGAACACTATGCAAGCAGAGGTGTAAGAAAGCTGCTCCCTCTACCTGCAAGCTCAGTTGACTAAGGGGGTGGCGATTTGCAGCCTTGGAGGGTTGAAGCAGCCAACACCCTCACCCTCTGTGCCTGATGGGAAGCCCTTGGAAGTGGCCTCAGGGCAAGTAATACCGTGGTCCTCAGTCTTCTTCCAGTACCTTCCATCAAGGGTTGCCAACACGGCAGTAGAAAAGTGTGTTCACACCCAATATCTGTACTTACCTTTTCCCACAGTAATAGAAGCCCTGACCTTTAGCTGGCTCATGGCAGTACAAAATAAAGGCCATACTTCTTAGCATCCTTTGCAGATGCAGTCAAGAGGCTAATTCTGACCAGTAGGATGTGGTGTTTGTGGGGTGTGCAATGTCCATTGATTGCCCTAGAAGGGTGTGGGGGTGCTTTCTGCCCTCTGGATTCACGTAGGCTGGAACGTAAGCATATTGCTGAGGTTTCAGTGGTCACCGTAGACCACACTCATCAATGATGCTCAGCTTGTAAACTTGCATAGCTGAGCACATGCACAGGACCTTGGGTCCCTGACACTGTGGAGCACCTACCACCCCTCAACAGCGACCCCAAGACTTGTTAAACATCAAAGAGAAGCACACTTCTACTTTCTTCAAGCTCTTGTCACCTTGGGGTTTTCAGTTACTCCAGATGAGTGTAATCCTAATAGAGGGAGCAGCCTTGATGTAGAAAGACCAGCCAGGAAACTACTGCCCCAGTGGGAACAGATGGCAAGAACCTGAATATGGCAACTGCAGTGAGGGAAACAGGCTAGTGAGATCAGGAGGCTGAGCAGACTGGATTGGATACTAACTGGACAGGGAGGTGGGAGACAAAATAAAAGTAAAAGTAGAGCCATACACTTGGGTCTCTGGCTTAGACAGTGTGGAGGAGCAACGGGCAGGGGCAAGAGCCCCCAGAAGAATCCACAGAGAAATCCAGGGACAGAACCTGAAGAACGTGGACAATTCAAGGAGGAAGAGGCCAGTAGGCAGAGGTGTCACCAGGACCAAGGGCTAAGAGACGAATAATGTTGGTCATGAGAAGTAAAATATAATGAGGATAAAATCCCTGGGGATCTTTACACAAAAATCACTGCGATGTGGTGGCCATGGAAGCTGGATGGCTTAGGCACCAACATGAGCCGAAGAGGTGGACAGATTCCCCTGGGCTGCGTTTTAAGTGGTGTCACTAACGGAGGGAGAGGAGATGTGGGATGGAGGTTTCTGTTAAGTCTATTTAGTTTTAAGTTTCGCATAGTCTCTAGTGTGTTTATGGGGTTCGGGGGAGCAGCTCTGGGTGGAGAGGTTCAGACATGAGGGAGGGAAGCTCTGGTGAAGCCCTGGAGGGCACCGGCTGCAGGGTCAGCCTGAGCAGCTGCACTGCTTCCCCGGGGGCTGAGGAAGAGAGGAGGCGGAGGTAGAAATCGAGTCCTTTGAAGATGTCAGTCTGGGGAGCTGGGGGAGTTAATACTTTTCAGCTTCGATATTCTTGGAGAAGTAGGAGAGAATGACACTCTTAAAAAACAGGTGCTGGCGTTACGTGGGCTTTGGAAGGAAGGTCTGAAAGGCCACCATGGGCCAGGGAAGAAGGAAGTAAACAGACACACAGAAGGGGGTGACGGCCCACTGGCTTCGTGGGGAGGGCCGGTGCATGTCACTTCTAGCCTTTGTAAAATCCAGTGGCAAACACAGATACGAGGTGCACCAATAAAGCACTCGCTGATGGCACTGGACGAGGTGCCCCAATCCTCGCTCCCCTCACTGCTCAGGTGGTGCTCATGCACGCTGAAGGCACCCAGGTGTGCAGATGCCATCCGGCACGTGTGACAGAGCCTTCTGCACTTGCACCCTCATAAGCAGCCTCCTCAAGGGGTGAGCTCCAATGGCTGGTGCACCTGTTATTCCTTTGGTTTCCAATATGGTAGCAAGGTTATGGGGGAAAGAAAAAGAATGCAGACCAGAGGCCTCCTCCATGGCCCAGGCGTGGTTTGTTCACTGACAGCAAAGGGAGATCGTTCTGTAGCCTGGAAGGGCTGTGAGCTGGGGACGCTGGGATAAATCCAGGACAGGTCACTAATCTACATATGTTGAGAGTGTCTATACTGCCACATTCCACCAGTCTACACTGGTGGCCAAATTTTCAGTCATAATTTTCTCAAATGCTGACTCTCAGAGGTTGGAATTAGTTTTTCAAGGATCTCCAATTTGCTCTACCTCCAAGATTCTAAATGATTTCATTTGATAGACTGTGAGCATCTTGGCATGAGGACTCTAAGGATTGTGCAGGTCATGTGTGGCCTGGGTGTCCTTTCCTATCTTGGCATCTGTTATGGATTGAATGTTCATATCCTCCTCAAGTCCATATGCTGAGGCCCTAACCTCACATGTATTAGGAGGTGGGGGTTTTGAGAGGTAGTTAGGGTGAGATGAGGTCAAAAGAGTGGAGCCTTTGTGATAGGACTGGTGTCCTTAGAAGAAGATGGAGAGGGATCTTTCTCTCTCTCTGCACACCCTGAGGAAAGGCCACAGAAGGACACATTGAGAAGTCAGTTATCCACAAGCCAGGAAGAATCCCCCCCAGAAATGAATCAGTTGGCACCTTGATCTTGGACTTCCAGCTTCCAGAACTGTGAGAAATAAATTCTGTTGTTTAAACCACCTAGTTTGTGGTATTTTGTTATAGCAGCCCGAACTGACTGAGACAGAATCACAATGCAAAACTGTACCAAAAAAAAAAAAAAAAAAGTGTGGTCACATGTTTTTACCAAGCCAAACTCCTTTTTTTTTTAAAAAAAGAAAAATTACAAAATATATTTATTGGGAAGATGTAGTCTAACTCACATACCACATGCTCAGAACTCCTTCTTCTCAGTTTTTGAGCAGCACCGTGAGTCCAGGATGCTGGCAGATGTGTCCTGGAGGGCAGAGTCCCCGCCTCAGGGCACAGCCCTGGTCCGGCAGCCCCTCTACTTCCTCAGGCTCGCTTAGGTGTTGGGCTTCATTAGGATTCAATTTCAGATGGAAACCGGTATAAAACACACGCTGAGAGCACTCGCTCCTCAGGGGCTTTAAATCACCTTGTTATTTATTGCCTTCTTGAATCCTCTAATTTACATGTGGTCTCTTCTCATAGAAGCGCCTCAAGTAAATCTGAATTTGTTTAGACAATTTTATGGGTGGTGTAAAACCACAATTGAATTTCGGGCCTTTGGTGTAGTCTGGCCAGGATGCACTCCAATTAGCAATAACTGCCGTTCGCGCTGTTGTGACGTGGGGTGCCCACTGCGCCCCTGGACCTTTGTTTTATGGATTCCCCCAAGAGGCTCTTCTTTATTCTTCAACTAAACAGGCAGGCCCCTGAAAATACGCTCTTGGAATTGTAATATAGGAGGAATATTGTGCCTCTCTCTTAATGAACCTTGTTAACCAAGGATTTGGAACATCAGTGGGTTAGTCTGAGAGGGCCTTTTGATCCCGTCAGGATCCCGTCAGTACACATTTACAGTTGAGTGAGACGTCACTGGGAAATAAACGCCTTCATCCTTTGGCATATACCAAGTAACTGTCATTCTTTGAGTGATGCTGTGATATTCTTGCTTAGCAAAATAATGCTGTAAAGTGCTTAGCGTGGTGCCAGGCACAATAAATACTGGTTATTTTCATAACACAATTTTTACAAAAGGCTTTCTGAATGGGAAGGAAATACAGGACAGGTTTCAGGGTTGTGCGAGCTGCTCAAGGTAAATCAGTCCACTGTGGGTTCCACACCCCACACCTCTGAGACCGTTGTCCCTCTAAGGGCATCTTACCCTCAAGACATTCAAACTCTCAAATCTTTTTTGTTTGTTTTGTTTTTTCTATTCCTCAGTTCTTTATTTTTATCCATCTTCTATTTGTCTGGCTTTTGTTCTCTCTCTTTTTTTTAAATTTCACATTATACAAGGTATCCATGTAACAAAAACATTTGTACCCCTTTAATATTGAGAAATAAAAGTAAAAATCAACCTCTTAATTCTTTTGACTCTTGCGGGGTCTCCCAAGGTAACTCTCATCCCCGCAAGAAGACAAGGGACAAAGGCCACCGTTTCTCTTGCAAGGCAGGTGCCCCCACCAGCCTGGGAAGGACTTCCAGGGATATGATAATTAACATATTTTCCTTAATCTTGCTTTTATAGTTAATCTCCAAAGCATGAAAGCACTTTGCCAGTTGATTAAACTGTAACAATACAATAGATGCGAAGTGAGGGCAGCACTGATGAATACAAATGCATAAAATTGCCCATTCTGTGGAAAAATACCTCAGTCTGCATCCCAACTTGAAATACTAAGTTAAACGCTTCAAATTAATTGATTTGCTTGATTATGCTTTTGGATTAATAGGTACCAGTAAGTCTAACTCAGTAGAATTTCATTTTCATAGTAAGAAACAACTGTTCTTTGCTCTTGTCTGGGAAAAACAGTGATCCTATTTAGGTTTGGTCTGGGATCGCTGCCTATGTGGGTCGCTCGGGGAATGCCCAGAGAGGCGCCCACGGGCCTTGAGCCAGACTGGCACTTGGTCTGAGTACCCAGGGCACTCGGAAGGAAGTGTTTGTGTAGCTGCTTTGGAGAAAGGGACGCAGGATGTGGGCCTTGTCCACACTAGATGCTATAGGTTCGAAAAGGCTGGTGCTGAGAGCCAGGTGGTGGGAAATACGGCACCGTGCGTCCTCTGAAGAGGGCATCCCAGCTGGGCGCTTGGCCGTGCTCCTCGTCCTCAGCCGGCTCCCCAGAGCAGGCTCTCCCATACCACCTGCTCCTTTGCGCCACCGCGCCAGTGACCAAGCTCCGGGCAGCTCACGAGAGACACTTCTCTCTCTCACATCTGTTGCTAATAGAAATGACAACAATGGGTCTTCATTTTTTGGGGGAAAAAAACAAAAAACAAAACTCAACATAAAAGGTGATAGCGACATTATTTTTAAAAGTATTGGTTGAAAATTCTGGTCCAGATAACAGAATAAGAACGGTACTTGTGGACTCCAGATATATTCTACTGTTTGACAAAAATACTTTTCTTCATTGAAACAGGCGTTGTGTAACGTCAGGTATCAGGCGACATCAGCCTTAGAGTTGGTCTTTATTGTTTCTTCCTTTGGTCCGTGAAGCCATCCATTACACGAAAGATGCCCAGACAGTCAATTATGAGCAGTCCCATCTTGATGGGCAAGAAGCTAAAGAGAACACAAGAGTAAACTTTCCAGGTTATCATTTGTGGGGGCATTTTTACCAGCTCGGCTGAAAAGCAGTGTCACCTCTTGTAGATAAAGTCATTCCCTCATGCACATGCTATACTGTCTTAGTGCTACCCAAGTCAGGGTCATGCGGCCCTTGTCCATGATATGGGAGGACGCTTGCCCAGGGCCTGGATAGCTCTGCTGGTTTGACTTGCGTTATTCAATTCACTTCGCATTTCAGTTTCCAAAGCGTCCCTACACTGTATACTGCCAGAGAAGGAGCAGTGAAGTCTTGTGGAATACAGGCAGGCTTTGGAAGCCTGCTGGAATCCTGGCTTTGTCATTTGCAAAGCCAGCTCGGGCAACTGACTTAGCTTGTAGGCCTCGGTTTCCCCCAGCGTAAAATGAAGTCGTAGACCTTCTTTCTGGGCCTACTGTGAGGATGAGATGCAACAGTTCCTTCCACCTTTGGCAAGACTTAACTAAGATTTCGTGCTTCTCCATCCTGAGCTGCCCCTCTGCAAGCCATATACGCACAGGATCACCATCCCGATGGGGCGCTCTGACCCACTGACCTTGAAATTCAACACTGCACAGCAAGGAGTGAGCAGGCACAGGAAAGGTGGGACTCGTTCTGAGGGTGGGGTAAGGAAAAGGACCCTGTGATCACTGTCCCTGTTTCGCACCCCAGGATCTCCAGGCGGTTCATGCCCTTCCCAACTTCAGGGCACTGGTCAAGTGTTACCTTCTTGGTGAGACACCCCCCTCCCCCAAACAGCATACTTAAAATTAAATCTCAGCTTGCAGCCCTCTACCCACCACTCTCTTTTTTTGCTTTATATTTCTTCGGAGCTCTTACGATCTTATGTTTTACTTTACTTTTTTGTTTGTTTCCTCCCTGCCACCCACCCCCCAAGAAGATAATTTCCACAAGGGCAGGGACTGTTGTCTGTCTTGTTTTTTGCTGTAAACCCAGATACTAGGATGGTGGGCAATGCCATGACACACTCTCTAAATGTTTGTTGAATGAATGTTTGAAGGAATGTTTGATTGATGTGATCCCCATCAATGAGCCTCTTCATGTTGCCTTTAGCCTTCTCAGGGACGATCTTGCCCTGTCTCAAAATGTGGCCCAGAACTAATATGTCATAAAATAAATATAATCTCCACAGCTATTCAAAGTAGACAGATTAAGTGCCATGTTCTCACCATTGGCATTAGTCTACTACAATCTGCTGTTAGGCAAGAAGTACTCACTGTGCTGCGAATCCACACCTGCCCACTAACAGTGCATTGCACTAATCTACAAGCCATGACAACATTGTCTCTACATCCTAAATGAATAAACTGAGGCCCGAAGAACGAAGGGCATGCTCAGAGTTACAGACTCAGTGAGCAGTGGGATCATAAACCCAGATTTCAAATTGCTTGTCAAAAACCCTTTGCCCTGTCCCACGGAGCCTCCGTCAGCCACACTGACCCCTTCTGTGCCAGATGAAGCCTGTTAAAGTGACAGGGTGGAAGAATGACTTTTGGTTCACTGTATAAAGTAGATACAATTAGCTAATAGGAAAAGAAATTTTTGTATGCAGGACGAGCAATGGCTGCTAGCCCGCCCTGTGGTGGGCATGAGGTATAATATCTATGTTCAAATAACTTAAGAATTGTCATTGGCAAGAGGAAAGGAATTACATGCAGAGCTGGAGGGCCAAGCTAGAAGCAACAAGAGAAGGTTAAAACGAGACAGATTTCAACTCAACAGGAGGAGTGGTCCAACATGGAAGGTGCCTCCTTGCAGAGCAGCAACCGCTAGGGGGAAGTAGCGTGAGATGACCCGCTCCAGGCTAGAGAACCGACGAGATCGTAGGCATCAGCGGCTGCTTCGGCAGCTCGGCACTACGGGGTCAAGCGTTCGGAAACCGCGGCTGCCGCATTTCGGCACTGAGACCCAATGAGGGGCCCGGGAGGTGGGTGACAATACTTGCCTGTGCTTTTAAGAGCTGGTTTTCCTTTAAGTTTTTCCCCCTCGTGTTCTTTAACCGTCCCACAGCTCAAATGTATCATCTCTTTCCATCTGTGCCCAAGCCACACACTGCTGAAGCATTTTGGGCCTTGACCTGGGCCCTGTACTTGAGGAAGCGCTGACGCGGGATCTATCCCAGCGTGATTATTGATGAGCACAGGAAATCTCTCCTAAGGAATCGTTTTGATCTTTCCATATCATTCAGTAAATGCACTTCTTTTGACTACAGTACGATACTAGGGGGGCAGGAAGGGTCCAGCCCCATTTTCTTGACTCATGGGGATTGTGTCAGCAATGCACACAATAGGGCTTAGGAGATTTTCCTTTTTAAAATTCATTAATTTAACAGATATTTTTAAAGTGGCTCCTCCTGCTGGGATGTGGAATAAACTGTTGATTGGCGCATTAGGGAAATGATAGAAGCTCATATTGTTACCTTCTTAAGAACACCATGAAGTACAGAAACCGGGGCATGTACAAGTACAGTTTTTCTTGCAGAACAGCATCTACTATTTTTCCAACTGCGTATTCTGGGTCCAGAATCGGCAACAGAGAAGGACAGCTAGGGCGTTAGAAACACAGAAACAAAACCTAAATTAATTAATAAAAATAATTTTTAAAATTTGGGAATAAGGTTGTTAAGACATTATCACTTATTTCTTTCCCTTCCAGATTTCATCTGTTTTTATATTTACTCCCTTATTATCAATGCAGAGAGTAATAATATAACTAGAATTTGAAATGGAAAATGATTCTAATCAATACATGGACGTTACAATATACATACATTGGAAACCATATTAAACAGACGTTCTAAATGTTTGCAAAGCAAGCTGTTGGCGACACTGCCTGCCATCTCCCTGAGATGCAGAATTGGGCATTTGTGCCTGCTACAGACTGAGTGTTTGCCTCCCCTGCCAAAATTCACATGTTGAAGCCCAAATTCCCAACATGTTGGTATTTAGAGATGTGGCCTTTGGGAGGTAACTATGTCGCAAGGGTGGAGCTCTCACGAATGGGATTAGTGCCCTTATGAGAAGAGCCTGTGGGCACTTAGATCTTGGGCTTCCAGCCTCCAGAACTGTGAGAAGAAGCTTCAGTTGGCTAAGACACCCAGTGTATGGTATTCTGTTACAGCAGCCCCTTTGATATGATTAAGACAATGCTCCTTCAGTGATTTCCAGTCCTCCTGGAATCAGAGAAGGTAGAAGGGGACTGGGTGGCAGGAGGGGGACGTGGCCAGGAGGATCCAGGAGATGGAGGAGCAGACCTGGGGCCTGGGGGGTACCAGGCAGACACTGCCCTGATAAACCATCCACAATCAACTTACATACAAAGAAAGAATTCTGAAACCATTTATAAATCATGCTGACCCTAGAAAACTATCTTTCAGACAACTTTAAAAAACAGATAAAACAAAGTCAAATAGACAGCCAATCATTTTTCAGAATGTATTTTCTTTGCGATCAAAGGACCTACTTACGCAGTAGTACAACCTTCAAACATTCCAGTTTTTATAAAAAATGGGCACACAATTGTGGTTTTGATTCCCTTTCGTTTTTGAGAAAATGTTTCTATAAATACTGATTCAGCAAATCCAAGGGCTGCAAATTTACTTGCACAATAATCTGAAAAAGACAAACACTGATCATGTATATTTTCAAGTTTTAAAATGGCATTCCATTAAGGTTCACTCATAACACTAATAGCAACAGAGAATGTGACAACCATGTGAGTTCTCCCTTTGTATAATCTTGGTCTACTCCCACAGGAAGGTGTGAGCAGTGAATGTGAAGGGATATGGCCAACTGCAGTTCATCTGGTAAGGACCAGGTGGCCCCCAGGATAAGAAGGGCTGCAGAGATGTTCCTAGAGGCCACACTGCTAGACTTCACTTACTAAGTCAATGAATTGGCAGCCCTGGTGCTAGCTGTCATTAACACATGGGGCATAAGATGTGTGTGTAGCCCCTGTCTCAAAAAACTGTAACCCCACTTGGGCATAAAGACATACAAGAGAAGAAATAAAACACTAAGCAATGTAGGAATCTAGGCAAGAGAGGTTAGCATGGGTCGCGATTCTCAGATTAAGTTTTCTTCCAACTTCTTTTTCTTCCACTTCCAGAAAACAAACAGAGGACTTGGTAGCTTCAACCTCTGCCTCTTAAATATCTTGAAAATGCAGGGAAGAGGGAACTGGAAAGTGGCATTTATGTTCGCTTTGAGCTGTATTTAATCACACTTGTTTCAAAAACACACCTGAGTGTAGAATTCACTGAGTGAAAAGGAGAAGGAACGGTGTTTAGGTGGATTAGTGCCTTCCTTGGCCTCACACGGTCAGAAGAGGCATGCTTACTTGTTATGCCGTGGTGCAGTTATTAATACTACAACTGGCAAGATCCAGGTTACATGTGCCAGGCAGGGGGCTGTCCAGCCCCAGTGCTGCCCAGATGGTGGGGCAGAGGCTAGAGGCAGGAAAGGGGAGAGGAGGAACCAGAACAGTTTCCAGGATCTTCGGGGTCACCTGGTAGAAATTGCAGCTCCCTGAACTCCTCCGCCCCTGAGAGCCTGATGGACAGATGTGGCCCAAGACCCAGGGAATCTGCATTCTAAACTAGCGCCCTTGGTGCCTCTGATGCATGGGAGCCAAGGCCCAGACTGGTGGGAAAACAAAAGGCTTACGCTTGTTTCTCAGGTAAGCTGGGGGCAGGAGAGTCTTGTATCTGAAGATAGAAATGTGGAGTCTGAAAAAGGATGGATGGTAGCAGTAGAGATGCTTGTACGATTTCAAAGTCCTGTGAATTGTCAGACATATAAGAGAGGGGCAGTAATAACACCTGATAAATTCTAAGATGGAGAGAGGAAGGGAAGTCCAGGATCCAAGGGGGATAGACTGGTGATATTCTGGGTAACTGGTGGCTCTGAAAAACCTACTCATGTAACACACATACTGAGCTAAGACTAGTTTTGTGAATCTTGAACTAAGCCACTTAGCTCAAAAGCATTAGGAAGCGTCCAGTTGGCAAACTGTCCCATTTGCTAACCATCTGCTGAGTGTTGCTGCTACAGTGTGTTGAATGAGTTGCTGCAATCTGTGTAAGCCAGGATGCAGGGCATTTGTTCTAGGGGAGGCCCTGGTAGGTAAGGTCAAGGTTTCTGCTCCTCCTAGAACCAGCTGCCAGGTTGGGTCTCCTTGGCTGAGGATCTTGGTGGATTTCCTTGCCCCTCACCACTGCCATTAAGTCAGCTGGCTGTTTGCAAGGGAGATGAAAATGACCACCACTTCCTGCAGGTCTTCAACCAGTGGAAAAGCAAAGAGGTTAATTTTAGGCTTCTTGAGGTGAAGACACTTTCTCCAAACTTACAGCAGAGAAGACCTTTTCATGGAAACTTCAGGAAAAGGCAGGGTGGTTCTCCCTAATATCTTGGTAGCAGTGCCAGGTGAAGCTTGGGAGACAGTTCTTGTGTTGATCTCTTGTGCAAGAAAATATATCAGTGAGGCCTCTCTTTCTCTATTTTAAACCCAGGGCATTACATAAGACCTAATGATTCCAAAGGACATCACCCAACTTCAGGTAAGTGTATCTGATGGGCAGTTTTGCTGCACAATGAAATTCTCAATATAGTCTTATCTTATTGACTATACTTCTTAGCTTATTATCCTTTATTATTACTGCATCAAGTCAATGCTTATTATTAAGAGCTATTATGTAAGTTAAGGTTATAAGGAATTTTGCAATTGTAATGTACTACCTTTCTCTTACCTGCCAGCCCATTTACTCCAATTAATCCAGCTGAACTTGAAATGCAAACTAAATGTCCATGGTCATTAGCAATCATAGCAGGGAGGAAGGCTTTATAAGTCTAAGAAGAGCAAAGGAAAACTTTTAATATTTAATACCACACTGTATACTTTTCTTAGATGTTTGTAGGATAATTGTGATTAAAAAATCTTTTTCTCAGCTCATAAAAATACCTGAAGGCACCAGGATATAAACACTTAAAACATCTGGAAAGTAACCATTTTAACCTGCTAAATAAATATTTCCCTATGGCAATTCTAATATTATTAAAAATAATTTATTCAGACTTATATTTTCACTCACAGTTGACTTTTAACAACACAATATTAAGAATTAAAGTAGTACAAGACAATATTAATTAAGGCAGCCACAATCCAAAAACTGATACGAGTACTCAAAGATATGATTGTTTAGATTTATATTGCCTTTTTTTCCCCTTGGCTTAATTTTGAATTCCAAATTTCCTTGAACACTGTTCATAGGACAATCTGTTGTTGGCTTCAATTTAACAAGAGCACTTTGTTTTAAACTCACCTCTACTTTTTTGGATTTTTTTTTTTTTTTCTCCGTTGGTAGCCCCCACTAAAGTGCAGAGGCATCATCATAGCTCACAGCAACCTCAAACTCCTGGGCTCAAGCGATTCTGCTGCCTCAGCCTCCCTGGTAGCAGGGACTACAGGCACGAAAACCATGCCCAGCTAATTTTTCTATTTTTCATAGAGATGGGGTTTTGCTCTTGCTTGGGCTGGTCTTGAACTTCTGGCCTAAAGCAATCCTCCCACCGTGGCTTCCCAAAATACTAGGAGTGAGCCACTGTGCCTGGTCGAATAACAGTTTCTTATTTTTATTCTATTTCATAAAACAGAGTATCTGTTTTAAATAAGGTATGTCTGAGTACCGTAGAACACCTTTACCTCTGAGTGGGACCTGGAGAAACATGGTAAAAGAGAGAAATAAGCTTTTGGAGAAAATGTCTCCAGCAACAAATTTGTAATTAATCACATCTGAAGACAACCAGGAGGCAAGAAAAGGGATCTCCTACAAAGGCCAAACATCCTGTGCTTGTCTGCATTACAGTACTTCTCAGAGAGACATTAACAGGTGGAGAGAGAGGAGGAAAATCAAAACAAGCATAGCAAAGGAAACAGTGCAGCATAATAAAAAGCACCCTGTGTCCAGGGTCTGCCAGCTCTTGGACCTTCTAGCAAGTAAGTCACTACCTCCATGCCTGGCAATGTGCAGGTGCTCAAAGAATGTATGTGAACTTGGCCAGATGGAGTGAACAGAGTGAGAGCATACGACGGGGTGGTAGGGACCTGGGAAACACCAGCATTTAAGGAACAGCTAGAGGCAGAGAGAGAGAAAGAGAGGCAGAGGAGACCATGAAGGAGACTGGGGGAAAACAGGGAGCTAGGAAAAGAACACACAGCCAGGGAGTGGAAACTTCCATGGAGATTATGGTCTTCTTCCTTCTAACTATATATTGAGTATGAACACAAAGGAGGGGGACATTTGGGACAAGGGAAATCATTTACAGTAGTTCCTTTAGGAACATGGTGGCCATTAAGTTCTGAATCTCCGTTTTTCTGCTGAGTACCATGTAAAACACTAAGAATACCACCAGGACCATTACATTTTCGGTGGCAGTGGGGGCCAGAAAATCTATAAGCTCCAAATTACTCTTGAAGGCTGCTGAAGAAGAGTTGGGTGGGAAAGTGTAGGGAGAATGCAGGGGGGTGCTCACAAGTCTCCAGCAAATACTCCCAGAAGGAGAGAGCCTTGCCCAGGGAATGGAAAGTGTAAGCAGAGCTGGAACCAAAGGGGTCAAAAGCTGGGAGAGGCAGCAAGATATACATGCATGGCAGGGGAGGCCTGAGATGGCTGGTCTCAGCGAAAAGCCAGGAAAATGCAACTTCTGGAATTGGGTGCATCACTTTGCAAGTCAGGGCTGTTCCCTTGGCACTGGTGGCATGTGGTCATTGGGGCTGCTGGTAGAACCTCTCCTTTCTCGGGTTGGGTACTGATTAAGGTGACCATAGGTCTTGGTTTGCCCAGAACAGATCTGATTAACGCTTGTTAATTAATGATACTCCCTTTCAAAATGTCCCAGCTTAGGCAAATTATACAGTTACCCTGGTCATGCCTAAGTGCAGTCATTCGCCATATGGCCTGGAGCAAATCTTTTAAATTCTGACTCCTTATCTCACTGAGCTGTTTTAAGGAATACATGCGAGCTGCCTGGGAAAACCCCAACATTTGACAGCAATCAATACATGGTAGTATGACCATGACGACAGTTCTGTCTTTGTAGGATTCGCTGAGCAGAGGTTATGAGAGCTGTCAATTAAGTGGGATCAGGAAAGGATAACTGGCTAGAACAGGACAAGTCCAAAATTGAGAACTCTGTGCTTTATTTAGAGGCTAATAAATTTGTAGAGAGCAGGAGGAAGTACTTCTAAATGCCAGAATAACTTTACATTTATCATGAGAAGAAACAATAATTACCCATAAATGTGCTTTGAAATTCACATCAAATGACTTTTCCATAAGCTCATCTGGGCAGTCGAGGAACTTTTTGCCTGTTACAATTCCAGCATTGTTGATTAGGATGGAAACATCGCCAACTTCTTTCTTAACCTGAATTGAATAACAAGAACACCACCACCAATGGAGTAATTCCTTATATCATCTAGGTTTTATTTTTCCCACAGTTTTATATATTTTTTATCTTTGCTAACTCAGACTGAATTTATGCACCCTAAAAACAAAATTTATTTCCTTTGCTGAGCTACAGTGCACTAGAGATTCAATTCTTATGCTTTTCTTCTCATATCTTCCTCTCTTATTAAGATGGCTCCACTGTTGAAATGCTATTTTCCTTCTATGATTAGAGATGTTCCTAGACTCAGTGATTACTGACTTTGTCCTATGCTCTGTGTAAGTGGTATATCATTTTAATCAATGCGAAGGGACATAGCAATAGCTTCATTATGGCCAAATGTCATACAGATCTAGACCTAGCAGACATGGAGATGCAGGTGGAACAGGCAACAAATAGAGGAAGAAAGAAAATACAGTCATGTATCTTTTAATGATGGGGATACCTTTTGAGAAACATATCATTAGGTGATCTCATCGTCACGTGAACATCACAGAATTCACTTATACAAACCAAGATGGCATAGTCTATTACACACACTAGCTACGTGGTATAGCCGTCCTATATAAACCTGTACAGCGCCGTTACCCTACTAAACACTGTAGACAATTGTAACAGATTGGTAAATATTTGTGTATCTAAATATATCTAACATAGAAAAGGTACAGTAAAGATACTGTAATAATCTGATGGGACCACCGCAGTATATGTGGTCTGGCTGTTGATCAAAATGCCATTATGCAGTGCATGACTGTATGTATTTTAAACACACAGCGCAGATTAGAATCTGCCTGTTTTCATTAACTGGCTGGTTTTCTTCACTCTGAGGATCAACTTTTTTTGAACTTGGGGCTTAGCTATGATGGAAGGACACAAGCTTTGAAAGTTATGGGCACCTGGCAGAGAGGAAACACTGTCATAGCACTCTGAAAATTTTCTCCTTTATTACTTGCCTAACAGATACTTCTTAAAAATTCTCTGGTTCTTTCCTTCTATTCAGAATAAAAAGTGGAAATGGTTGGTTTATAAGGATGGGGAATTATTTGCTTCGCCTGAATTTAGGAGAGCACATAAATAATTCTCTCAAAGACCCCAAAGAGATAAAAGTTCAAAAATAAGTTAGTAATATGACATGTTCGACCATTTCTGAAGCCAAGCACCTGGCTCACAAGTAAATCTCAGGTCCAGGGAAGAGGGAAGCAATTATTTACAGTGCTTCCTACAAGGTTGCCCCATACGTGATGATCTGCAGAATTTGAATATGAACCAGTTATTGCTTAAGACCGGCCAGACAAGTTGTTTGTAGTCAGTGTAAGTCACCATGCCACATGATTGGTGCTTAACATACAAATAGCTGACTTTGCGAGGCGGGCGGTAGCAAAGACTGCAGGTCGGCTACACTTGGAAGGGTGGTCCCAGCGAAAGACTGTGTGAGCTTGTCAGGTCTGGATCTCCAGGCTGTACTGAGCAGTCTGTGATTCAGAGTCAAAAACTCACCAGCTAGTGACCTACAACCTTAGTGGGGGGATACCAGTTGAACCTGGAAACTGTGGAAGAACTTTACAACCTAGTTGGGCTGCTCACGGCATGCTTGTCTGATTCTTCCTTCTCACTAAACTCTGGGAACCACAGACAAAGTGTCAGGAGAGTGATGTGTAAAGTATGCAGGCCAAGGTGAGGGCACAGAAATCCTTATGAGGGACATACATGTGCCTCTACAAACTAAGAGAATCCTTGCAGTGGGCATACTGGAGTTTTGCTTTCCCGAAGCTTTCTTTATATGAGCATCTGTACAATCACCAAAGAAGCAAATGTAGTTAAGAGTCTATAGGATGAATGAAAGATTCTGATTTTCTTCTGACCACTTATGAGAAATACACACTCAAATGTGAGGCATTGTGGTGAGCTGGATATAGCCTAGATTTAAAATCAGCCTAAATACGAATCCAAATCCTGGCTCAGTCATGCCCTAGCTCTGCGACCCTGGGCAGGTTATTTAATATCTCTGTATCTTGATTTCTTTTATCCTCAAAGAAGGCTGCCTCCACCTACCCTAGACTTATGCTGTAATAGGGGCCAGTACAGTCAGTGTAGTTAGTGGTTAGGAGAAGGTACTCAGGCGTCAACAGACTCAAGTGCCAGCTGTAGGTTTGCTCCTTACTGGCTGTGTTTCTTAAGTAAGCTATGTGCCTGCCCTAAGCCTCGGTTTCCTTATTTGTGAAATGGTAATAATAATGGGCTTTACTTTATAGGGTTTTAATACTTATGGGATACTTAGCGCTGTGTCTTGAGTATAGTAAGACCTCAAAAATCCTAATTCCCAGTCCCCCACGATATTTTTTAAATTAAAGGGACATTGTAGATAGGCAAATAGGCACTGAGAAAGGCAGTGAACAAATAAATTAATTGACGTATGTCAAAGTATAACAGGAAGCACCCACGAGTTACCTGATCGGCCACTCTATACACTTCTTCCCTTTGACTGCAGTCACAGGTATAGGCGTGCACTCTTGTGGCTCCAGCTTCCCGAGCCTTCTTGCTGGTCTCCTCATTCCCTTCCTTATTGACATCCCACAGGACAAGCACAGATCCCAGGCGGGCAAACCGCAAGGCTAAAAGCCTCCCGAGGCCACTCCCCGCGCCTGTGATCAGCACTACTTCACCAGCAACGCTCTTCCGTGGCTTCGGAAGTAGAGTAAAAACCACAGCCTCCAGGAGAGTAAGCAGCAACTTTGTTAAGAAAACGAGCAATTTCTTTGCTGACCGCCAGCAGGAAGACATGTTCTGGCTGACACCTGTAAAGAAAGACAGACTCATATGAAGACATAGTGGTCCATTTCCGCTGAGTTTTCTTAGTCCTTGGAGCTCTTACTTTATGAAATAGTGAAAGTAGCTGAGATGTATGATTTGAACTGCTCTCCTGGTAGCAGACTCGGAACTCAGAAAGGGGGAGGAACCCACAGGGACTGTATCTTTGCCCAACTTTCTTATCTCGCCAGAAGCTTGGCCCATACCTGCATGCCTGCGTATGCTGCACACAACAGAAATGTGTGTTCATCAGGAACTGTAACCACCTTGCCCAAATTCGACCCAAAAGATAAGTTCACTGTTTCCTCACAGTTAGCCTTTCTCCGTAATAGTCACGAGTCCTGCTGGCTGATTTTATGTTCAAAGTCTTGACCATATCATGTTTATGACCTAACTGCTACATCTCCGGCTTCATTTTTCTTTCCTTTTGGGTTTGTGCTTTTTCATTCGCACCGTTGTTCTTTAATTTTTTGCATTACTATTTAAAATCTGAGATTGGAGAGGGAAATATAAAATCCTATTTGTATAAAGTAATTGGAGAGAAGTGGCTGGATATTCTAAACCTTTCCCGTCCGATTGGCCGTCCGCTCCAGAAATCTCTTCCTCAGGCTCTGAAGACCCCGCCACCTGCTCCACGTCACTCACCGCTCTGCCGTGTGATTGCAGGTGTTGCTGCTAGCACAAGCATTAGTGATCCCCGGCTATTCCAATGAAATATGGTTAGAGAAAGTATACTTACAAGCGAAAGTGAATGTATGGTTCCATATTATTGTAAAGACTCTTTCTCAGAAAGTTACGGGGTGTGTTAAATTTCACGCGGCCGAGGCCTTCTTTGATGTCTCCGTCCCACGGCCCACTGAGTCCGAAAGCCGAGCTAGCTCGGGCGCAGTGTGAACAGGCGCCCGCTGCTTCCCAGGCCAGGGCGCCGCAGCAAGTCTGCCCAGGTAAAGGCACGGGCCGCAGTGGGTAGGGAGGCGGACAGGCTGACACCCACAGCTTGGGAGGAAAGGGGTGAATTGGGGGCGGCGGGGTCGGCGAGGTGGGCGCACTGAACCGCAGAGCAGGGACCAGGAGCCGAATGGACCGAAGAAGAGGCCCCGGGAGGCATCCCGCCCTCTGCCCCGGGCGGGGAGAAGGGCTGGCAGCTCACCCCTCGTGGGGTAGGGGTTTGCCGACGCCACGGGAGCCTGGGCCTCGGGGACGCGGCGGCCGTGTGCTCCCGGGAGGCGTGCTGCTCTCTCGGGCTCGCCGGCCCGCGCCCCTAGGGCGCGTCCCCGCGTTAAACCAGCCCGCGGGGCGGCCTCGCCCGACCCTGCCTGGGGCGCGGGGCGCGGGGCGCAGGCGCGACCTCCTCCCGGAGCGGTCCTCCGGGCCCGCGACCTCGGCAACTCACCCCGGAAACAATGTGACTGCCCGCTGAGAAGCCGGCCTCGTCCGCCCCAGGCACTCGCGTCCCTGGCTCGCAGCTAGTTGAGGTTCAGGTATTTATTCCGGGAGCGGCTGGAGCCCGAGTCCGGGGGCGGGACAGCTGCGGCCGCCCCTGCACCGGGGGTGGGGCCGCTCACTCGCCAGCGCGCCGCGTGGGCCCGCGCTCTTTTCTTCCTGTCCCCGGCAGGAAGATTTAAGAAGCTGGAAATGCCATGGTGGAGACTGGACGTGCGCGCCAGGATTTCTCATAGGTTTAACATTTCCAGTGCCCAGGCTGCACCCTGGATTATTAAATCAGAATTTCTGGGTTGGGAGGGTCCCATCATCAGCATTAGAAAAGTTCCCCAGGTGTTTGCAAGGCAGAGCCCCGAAGTTGGGAACCCTAGTGTTAGAGAAGGAGAGGAACAGTTGCAGGGGTCCAGGAGGGAAGGGCCCCGGTCGTGCCTGCAGAGTCTGCACTGCAGGGCACAGGTGAGGAGTGCTCCAGCTGCATCCGATTCCTCCACTTGGGATCCAAAATCAACAGCTTCTATGTCCGGGAAGGTAAGGAATGTGGGCGTGGGCTTGGGAGCGGCGGAGAGGCGGGTGGGGTGCCGGCGGGAGTGGGTGCGGCGCTGGCAGGCGGCCCGGGGAAGAGGGCGTGGGAGAGAAGTTTGTTTAGTAAGATGAAGTTGAGAAATAAAGAGAGTAAAAGTCAACAGGGCGCTCTTACCCGACCAGTATGTGTGAAACATCCTCTCTGTGTACCAAGATCCAGAAGATACAGCAATGATATATCTGTCAAGAAAAAAAAGGACTTACTCATGAATAAAATTAGCGAAAGATCTGATATAAGCATGTCACCACTGAGATGCTTAATGGAGGGTGGAGTTTGATGGGTGGAATGAGGAGTCAAAATGACAATGAATTGTGGGATGTTGAAAGAAAAACGGGGAATCAAGACAAGGTTGGGTTCGGAATTCATCCCAGAGCTGGGTAGGACAGGAACAAGTGTCGAGGCTCCAGGAAGGCAGCCTGAGCCAGCCTACATCTGGGACAGATCTGGGGGCACAGGAATTGCACATTTGTTCTTTATTTGGGTGAGAGAAGAAACACGCAGATCACGTAAGTCTGGAAAAGTAGGTGCAGGGGAGAGCGTTGACTGTCTTTTCAGTGCCCAAGAGGTGTCTTGTGTTCTGTCGGCAGCGGCAGAGAGCTGTGCGAGGCTCGCGGGAATGGGAGTGGGGGCACGTGTGTGCGCATTGGTTTCAGGCCAGCCGTCATCACCTAGGGGCACGGCCGTGTAGGGCTCTGGGGAGCCGCAGAGCTTCTAAGGGGGAGGGCAGACACATTCAGGAACTGTGCTGTGCGGGCGGGAGACATGCACCCCAGGTGCTTCCCGAGTCAGAAGAGGGGCACCCAACCAGCCTCCATAAGGAGAAAGAATGGGCCCAGGTGTAGGGGTGAGCAGCACCTGGAGGTGAGAGTGGACTGAGGCACAGAAGAGTCGGGTGATGGGCCTCAGGTCCCGCAGCCTGCCTGCAAGAGTTCAGACAGGTGGACATTGGAAAAACCAGCCTTCCATCATCTTCGTGGCTTCTCTGAGCAGAATCCTGGGCTGTCACTCTTCTTTTTGGTCAGAAGTCCTGGGTGGACCTCAAGAAAGAAATCTCTAGAGTTTTTAGAAATCTCGTCAATAACCAAATGTGAGAGTAAGTCTTGGCGGCTGCTCTGATGACACAGCGGAACGAGCCAGAGGCCCCAAGTCAATGTTGGCGGGAACTTAGAGGACTGACCATAGTCCTGAGTGCTCAGAAAGGATTTCTAAAGGGTCCTTTTCAGCAAAGGGTAAGAATGGACAATCTCTGATAGAAGATGCACAATGGGCCAATAAACATATGAAAAGGTGGTCTAAGCTTATTCGAGATTTCTTTGACCTTTGAGCCAAAGAAATGCATTAAAACATTTGTTGCCTGCCAATCGACCGGTATTTTTTTAAAAAAAGAGAATGTCTTCATGTGGGGATAGTGTAAATTATACATTTCTGGAAAACAAATATGTATCAGGAGCTAGAAAGTATATATCCTCTGACCTAATTCCAACTTTATCTTTACCAAATAATCAGGCATAATCTGTGGCCTTCAGGAGGGAAACCGGTCACTACGAGTCACAGATGGGAAAGAGACTTTTGACTCCATTGAATCATGTGAATATGTTACCTTTTCAGGAAATAAGGATATTAATAAAAATAAATGCATCATTAATTTCTAAGAAGTATGTGCAGATGGAGTACTCTATAACCATTTTTATAAAATCATGTTTTTCAAGGATATGGAAAATGTTCTTCACATAATGAATTTTAAATACATAGTAGAAGACTAAATATATGCTGTGATCCTATTACTGTTTTCTATGAAAGTTTTATTTACATGCATTAAAAACACTGGAAGTGAATTCACCAACATCTTGACATTTTTTATTATTGAGTAGTGGAATTGTGGTTGATTTTAATTTTTTCTTTGTGCTTCTTTTATATCTTCCAAGTTTTCCATTATGTACATATTTTTATTTTGTAATAAAAATATTTCTGAGGACATATATACACAAATGCTTCCATTCCAGATGGCAGACTGAGCATATGCATTTATAGCCAATTTTCTTCCAAAATTCCATTGACATGAAAAAGAAGATAAAAAAATGCAAATAAAAACATGAGAGTGCTAGAAATAAGAAAGAAGCTACCAGTGAGGGCTGACTAGAGGTTAGTAAGTAGATGGATCCTATTTCCAGAAACCAGAACAAAAGATACCTTAAGCTAAAACACACTTGGGGAAGGCACTACAGCAATGAGTCATTCTTCCCAACAGAAACCCAGAGCAACTCCAATTCAGTAAACAAACACAAAGAGTGGAACTGGGACACAGGACACCCAGGTGGAATAAGAGTGTTATTATAAAAAACAAAACTTTGAAAGTATTGAAATAAAATATAGAAAAATTATTTTGTAATTTGGGGCCAGGCAAGGGGAAAAAAAACCCAGAAAGCATAAATTATTGATTTGACTACATAAAAAGTGTAAATGTCTCTACAGTAAGAAAATATCATAAGCAAAGTAAAATCACAAGCACTGGACTAGGAGAAAATATTTTAATATAAAGAATTGACTATTGGTAATTAGCCATGATATTTAGCACTTCTACTGACGAATTTGAATAAGAGAGTAGGAAAAATGATTAAAAAAACACACAGGCAATTCACAGAAAAATCAGTACGAATAGCTAAAAACACCTTAGAAGATGCTAAATTTCGCTGGCATTCAGGGAAAGTCAAGTTGAAAAGGAATATCCTTTTTTTCATCCAAATGTCCACATATTACAAAAGGTAGATAAGAATCCAGGATTGGGAAGGGTGTGAAGGTCAGACATTCTCACACTTTGCAGGGATACCCTGCAAAGCTGGTGTGTCCTTTATGGACAGCGGTCGGTCGGGCAGCAGCTGTCATGCCTTTGACTGGTGTTTCAGGTCTAGGATATCCTCATGCAGGATATTGACATTTGTGCAGAAAGCATTTTCATTGACTTGTTTGTAACAGTAAAAAATTAGAAGCTACTTAAATGTACATCTATTCCACGTATCTTGATATAGTCTTATGATAGAATTCTGTGAAGCTGACAAAGAGAATGAAGTTAGAAATATACTTAACCATCAGGGAGAAATCTCTAGGGTATGGTAAGTGAGGGGAAAATAAAGGATGGAATTATTCCATTGAAGTTAACTTTACAATTACTGTACATTGTGCGTGTGTGTGCACACGCATTTATGTAACACATGGAAATGCATAGAAGATCTGGAAGGATATACACCAAACTGTTTGTTCACAGTGGTTAGTTACCCCAGGGGTGAGTGGCCTCCCATGTTCTGATATGTTTCTGTATTGTTTGATCTTTCACAAATGGCATGCATTCTTTTGTGATGTTTAAAACAACAAACAGATTAAAATATGCATACTTTCTGTCTTAAAAAGACTCATTTTAAGTACGTATTGTCTTTGTGAATTACTTTGTAAAATGGTGGAATAAATCCAGTCACCAGATGATACATTCAAAATATATTTGTTTTACCAAAATGTATTATTTTGGCAGAAGGAAATTATGAAATCCTCAGAGAAGAACACGATTAATGTAAAGGTAGATTTGTTTGTTCCATGACAAGAGGAAAGCAGTGTTAGCAGGAACAGAAGTAGGAAACAAACACATGAAAGAATAGGGCACACAGGCCGGGTGCGGTGGCTCACGCCTGTAATCCTAGCATTCTGGGAGGCCAAGGCGGGCAAATCATTTCAGCTCAGGAGTTTGAGACCAGCCTGAGCAAGAGCAAGACCCTGTCTCTACTAAAAAAAATAGAAATTAGCTGGACAACTAAAAAAAAAAAAAA
>RJWJ010024744.1:0-24551 GCA_004363605.1 Indri indri | reverse complement strand
AATACTGTGATGTCAATATTCTCCAAGTTAATTTATGAATTTAAAGCTATACCAATAAAAATTCAAACAGGACATTTTGAAATGCTAGAAAATAATTCCACAATTACTTGGGAAAAGTAATCATGAATATGATAAAAATAGCTAACTTTTATTGAGGTTTGCCATGCAGACGACTTACTATGTTTGGGTCGGGAAAGTGGTTTTTAGTAGTGCCCAGGTTTGAACCCGGAGTCCCCCACTCAGCTGTTACTGAGCTTCTCTGCGGCTTCAGCTTCCTTATCTGTAAATGGGTCTTTTATTTGTACCAACCATTAGAGTTGCATTTAGAATAACATTTGTCTCATAGCAACAATAATAGGTAACACTTATTGGGTGCTTGTTATGCATGAGACATTGTGCCAACCACTTGACATGTGTTTATTTTTCTTCATAGCAATCCTACAAGGAGGCTGAGGCACCAAGAGGGTAAGAAATTTTCATAAGATCACAAGGCTAATAAGTGAGGGAGTTAAGACACACAAAGACTGAACTTTTAGCCACTGTGGTCTGCTATATGGAAGAATAATGTGAGAAAGAGCAGAGAAGAAAGTCATCTTACCAAATATATTATAAAGTAATAAGTATTGAAGCAATATAGCATTGCTACTGAAATTAATCTATATTACAATATAGAAAATCCGGAATTGTACTCAATCATATATAATGATTGTATAATAATTTCACACTAAATAAAGCAAGCTCCTCAAAACAATAGAAAAGGTTTATATTGATCTGATTGATATACATGATCTATATATTTACAGTTCACAGATAAAGGGCAATTAGACATAAACATGTGTTTTATAAGCATCAGTGAGTTATTTATTTAGATTCATTTCATTCTGCACAATGACAATATATGAATTAATTTCTTCTCAAAGTTAGTACCGGTCTAGATATCCTAGGGTAAAGCAGCTGAATTTGATTTACCCAAGGAATGGCCTATACTTTAGCATTTCCAATATACAGGTTTAATATGTCAGTTTTCCAGGTCTACATTAACAAAGTTCCATAAGCTAGGTGGCTTAAACAACAGAAGTTTATTGTCTCACAGTTTAAGAGGCCAGAAATCCAAGATCGAGGTGTCACCAGGGTTGATTTCTTCTGAGGGCTATAAAGAAGGAACTGTTCCAGGTCTCTCTCCTTGGTTTGCAGACAGATAGCTTCTCTCTCTCTGTCTCTTCAATCACATTTCTCTATGCATTACTCCTGTTCAAATTTCCCCTTTTTATAAGGACACTATTTATATTGGATGAGGCCCACCTTAATGATCTTATTTTAATTTGATTACTTCTGCAAAAACCCTATCTCCAAATAAAGTCACATTATGAGGTACTGAGGTAATATTAGTACTCCAATATATCTTCTTTTTAAGGGGCAGGAGACACAATTCAACCCATAACACTAGATATTTGAGTGTAAACCAAAGTAGCCACGAACCCTTTCAAAAGCTGTCCTGTTGGCCTCATTAAGGTTTTCTAAAGCAGGTCCCTGCAAATTAACCATATATATCTAATCCTCTTTTAGAATTAGTAAGGGTATATGTGAAACCCCAGCCCAACATTCTTCCGGTTGACACCAGTGTCCCTCACTCATTTGGTATGAAGACAAATCCATCAAGAGGAACAAAACACATTTCTTGGGACTAGTCCAATGTTCCTGCAGTTGTATTTGTTGCAAAAATCCCATAGCATGAAACAAGCACAGCAATCACATACGCAACACGTCCCTTCACAACAATATGGAAATCTCAATGGGGAAACAACCACTTTACATGCAAAGAGAAGGAAATGGGTTAGGGAAACAGAAATTGGGCGTGGGCAAGAACCAATGGAAACACGAAGGGGAGGTGGAATTTCTGTCACATATTAACAAAATGTGCTAGTCCAAAAGGCAATTTTGCCACAACCCCAAACCCAAACAACACAGCTCCTCACACTACTCAGTGGATTATCTACCATGACTTGAAAAACCTCCCTATGGTCAGCACAAATATTCATCTCTTTATCTCCCACCATAGGATTCAAGGCTCATTAGCTTTATTATTCAGTCTCCTCACTCTATTTTATTGGCAGGTACTCCCACTACTATTTCCATCCATCAAAACCATCCATTTCTCCACATCTGCACTATTGTCATAGTTATCCAAGCCACCATCATCTCTTGTCTAGGCCACCACATATACTACTGTCTCCAGCTTTACAATAGTTCCAGGCTATTCTATTCTCCACAGAGCAGCCACTCACCTATTTAAAATGCTTCAATGACCTTTTAAATAAAATCCAGTGTACTTACCTGACCCGCACCAGCTGGCCCTGTTTTCCCTTCATTTCATTCCACTCTCCTTCTTCCCCACAAGGTTCAGTCTCTGTGTTCTCCCTTTAGTCCCACGAATATTCCAAATATTTTCTAGCCTCCAGATCATCACATTCTCTTTTCCCTTTTTGTTGGAATTGAGCTAATATTCAGGCAATGTGCTCCTATACAATTGAACTGATTATGCCTACAGTGAAATACCTTTCCATCTCATTGGTTAGTGCAACCCCATGTTCCTACACACCCCTATATGCTCATCTTTTTCCTTTCCTAGGGTCCCATAGCCGCCAAAGGAATAATGGCTGGCCCAACGCAAGGCATGCAGAACCCTGTATTGGCTAGGGTTCAACCAGAGAAACAAAATCATCATATATATAAAGGGATTTGTTGCAAGGAGTTGGTTTACACAATCGTGGGGGCTGTCAAGGCAAGTGAGAAATCTGTAAGCAGGAAGGAAAGGCCTGATGTCCCAGGCTGGAGCTGAAGTGCAAGTCCATAGCAGAACATCTTCTCTATGCTGCTCTTCCATTTTGCTTTTAAGCTCTTTCAATTGATTGAATCAGGTGCTCCAAGATTTTGGAAAATAATCTCCTTAAAATAACTGGCTCTGAACGTGAATCACATCTGCAAAATACCTTCACAGCAATCCCTACACCAGTGTTTAAATAATTGGGTCTGAAGCCTAGCTAAGTTGATACATACATCTTACCATCACAGACACTGTTCCAGCACCGTGGCTGCCGGTTGTTTAACTTCCTAGGAGTTCAATATTTTTAATATTATCCCTCCTTGAGCCCCCTCCCCCAACTTGCTCTTTAGATAGTGGGCTCCATTTTTCCTTCTCGTCCTCACTACCCTCTCTGAGTCGGTCCTTCCTCGGTCAGTCTCTATCACTAATTTTCTCTTCGCTACACTTGCTGCAAGTTGTTATTTACATGTTGTATTGGTCTGCTTATTAGTTTTGTCTGTCTTCCCCACAGAACTATGTGTACCTTGAGTATTGAGGCTTTTATTTGTGCAGCACTGTGTGCTGAGACTTAATGACCAAGGCTGATGCGTAATAGCAGCTCAATTAACATTTATTGAAGCAGTGACTGTCATCAGAGGTTGTTATCCCTTGACTGAGGCACACAGATCCAATGTGCTATGCACTTACACATACCCTATTTGTCTTGCCCTGAAGCCTCCCATGTTCACAGTCCCAGTTCTAGCAAAAGCAGAGGTTCAATACAGACACATTGGTGGATCATTTCTTTTAGAAAAAATCATGGAGAAATCGCAGATCCTGCCTCAGATCCACAATGTAAGTTTTTAGCATCCTTGAATTATATTTTTATTCAGATATATGTCTCTCAGTCTTATCTCTGTTGTCTAACCCATGTCAACTCTCACTAGAATAAGGAGCATTTGTTGCAATTGCTGATTTAATGTTAAATATAATATTTGCCAAGAAGAGTAGACAAAACTCATGAACAGCTGTTGAGGAAATGGCTCCTTCTTAGTAGGCCCTGGAGTAGAACAATGACCAAATCAAAGCATATGTGTAGAGTCTCACGAACCAGCAAGAGCCTCCGAAGCTCATCCCTCTTGACTACATCTAACCAGATGCCCAGGAGCATAAAAGGAGGCTCCAAACTGCACAGTATTTCATTCAATCTCTCACTGCCCACTACTTGCAATCTTTCTCTTCTCTTGTGACCCGACAGCTTGTTTGAGAGATGTCTACCATTAACTTCCTTGTTCTGTGCCCAGGGTATTGAGCAGCAATGCCTGCTCTGTGTCAGGGGACTTCCTCAATGGTTTTTGATATTTCTTGATGAAGTGGATATTTCCCCCCATTTACATGGTAACAAATACAGGCTTTCTGAATTACCCATAAAAAGCCTTTAAGGAATTTGTGCATTTAAGGGTCTTTGCATTATTCTCAATTCCCAGGATAAAATAAGAAGGTAATTAGACACTGTTGTAGAAGAGTTTTATACACAGTGGCAAAAATAGGCACTTTTTAAAAATAATAAAACTATTACTGTCCACATCAGAACTGCATGGTTCTTTTGATGACACAATGTAATGATAACCCTAGATCAAGGAGAGTAGAGTGTGATTCAAAGTGATATACTAGTCTAGGTTACCTGAACCAAGCCATTTAGTAATAATATGCAAACAAAATTTCTTCCATATTTCTCATTTTGGCCATTCACCATTCCTGTCTGTTAACTCTGCTATGAGAGTATGAAATATTACAATACAATATGGCCAATTGCAAGAATCAACCTTAGCTTCTCTCTTTAGCTTTAAACAAAGTATATTTGAGGAACCCATAAAAATCTTCCATGAAAGCAAGCAACACACCTGCAACTCACAGAATATTGTAGCTACTGTAAGACATAGATACTTGCCCAAAACAAAATCGTGAAGTAGGTCAAGTTTGAATTTGAGGCCTCTATTCCATGTATGGACTGTTTCTTCAGTTTAAGAGTTTAAGACTTGAAGATTCTTTTGTCTTCCTCTCAGGTCCCAAGGGCTTACTGCTCTTTCCCTTCAAGATGTAACTCACATCCTGTATAATCCCACACACAATCATTTTTCCCTTCTCTGAATTCCTATAACACAGTTGGCTCCTAGTCATGCCAACGTTTTCTGTTATTTTTCTTTATATCTTAATTTCTTTGTTACCAAATTAAATGATGAATTCCTGAAGGGCATGACATAATTGTCTATGTCTTTGTTTCCTCATACACTCTGCTCAGGTGTTTCACCACTACCTAGTGGACTATTAATGAAGTGGTGGCAGAAATGACAAGGTCATTCACCAACATTTGCTTTCTGTCCTTTTTGGACACAGAGCTGGACTGCATTTCCCAGCCTCCTCTGCAAGGAAACGAAGCCAAGTGACTGTGTCTTCCAGGCTTGCTCCACTTAAGCCTCTTACGTTTCTCTCCCCAAGCTTCTTTCTTCTTCTTCTTCTAGTAAGAATGAGTCCTTGGGGATTGGCAAAGCCACATGATGGAAGGAACTGAGGGCTGAAATCACCATGTTGGGGAAGCTGCCCATAGATCAGGCACATCTGCTTTGGACTATCATATAAGCAATAAATAAATATCAACTGTGTTTAAGCCGACACATATTTGTGAGTCTACTTGTTATAGCAGCACACAATGATTCCAGTGATTCTAGTAGAAAGAGCTTGAACTGGGCTTAATGCCCACCTCTACCACAATGACTAAACTATGTGATTTACGACAAGTTACTTAATTTGTCTGAGCCTCAACTTCTCTGTCTGTAAAGGGTAGATTATCATAGCAAGTACTTCAATCAGTTTGTTGTGAGAAGTAGATAAGTACATGTAATCACTTAAAGACAATGCTTGGTATTTAATAGGCACTCAGAGAATATCCGTTCAATACCACTTATGTGTGTGCTTAGCATTAGTTCTTGACAAGAAGAAGCTATATTGTAAGAGAGTCCAGAAAAAATGGCATGCAAATCATTAGTTTTTATTTTCTAACTACAACAATGGTGGTAGAAATTCCTCGAAGATGAGTAATACGCCTACAGGTAGGTCAGCAGCAGGAGTGAGGGGGTGAGACAAGTTGAACAAGACTAAACGAGAATACTTGAAAATATTCTTTGAATTTTTAAAACTTCAATCCTGGCAGAAATTAGAGATTTTAGGTTAGAGTATGTTAGAACTTCACAATAGGCCAGAGTGTGTCTAAACAGATAATTAGCAATAGACAATTATGCTGTTATCTAGGTCAAAGGTACTATCCTTTCTAGGCTGGGCTTCTTAGTACTGGGGGACTTAGTCTGATTTCCATTGTGTATTAAAGATTAAATGACAAGTTTTTCACTTCATTGTTGGTTGCAAATATGGCAAAGCTAGGAGAATTGATTGCTTGATTTGTTCAAGTTAAGTTTAGAGGGAGGAATAGTGAGGTAGTCATTATTTCTACTGTTGGGCCCCATATATTACTAAGAGTTTATGATACACAGCAGCTCTCATGTAGCACACAATAAGCAAAACTGAATAAAGCAAAATTTAATCAGGCATATATTTGTAGGCTGAATAAATCTTTGACATCTGCTTTTAGATAATTTTAGGCTTCTTGAATTAATATATTTATTCTTATTTTAGTTAACATTCTATCTTTAAGTTAAAGGTTTGAACATATATTTTACTATCATCTTCTAAATCTATTCCTTCTATTTTTAGGAGAATTAACATCTAAAAAAATCGGGGAGAGTCTACAGAACTGTGTCCTAATATGAACGAGGTGTATCTAAATAAAATTAAAAATGATTTGAAGTCATGCTATCCTCTTCTATAATTTTCTATCAAGAAGGTTACAGAGATTTGGCATTATTCAATTTTTTATGTAAGGAAAAATAACAATTTTTTTAAAGCCAACATTCAAAGTCTATCCCCCAAATCTGGAAACCAGGGAAGAAAAGATTCTTAAAATTTACCAAATGTAGATGAATGCTTTATTGCAGTATTACTTGTAGCTGCAAAAACAAGTAAAACAAAACAAAAAATAACCACACAGTGTCCATCAGTAGGGAAGTGGTTGGATAAATCATGCATACACATGCACACACACAAACACACAGTGGGAAAATATTCAGCTATTGAAAAGAGCGAGCTAGATCCATATGCAGATACTAGGAGAAGTATTCAAGACATATTATTAAATAAAAAAAGTTGCAGTTATGTGTATAGTATAATTCCATGTTTGTAAAAACAAACAAGAATTCAAACAAAAACAAGACACACTCCCTATATTTGTCAGCATTTGTAGAGAAAGTTATGGAAAAAGAAACACAAAACCTTCCATATTGACTACTCGAGGGCATAGATCAGCAGGGGTTGTGAGTGGTTCACTTTTCTGTTACCCTCTGGAGTATTTGACAAATACGATAGGAGGGTAAGGCCCACCATCTGTGGATCAAAAATATTCAGGAAAAAGCAATGAAAAATAGCAAAACAATAAAAATATGGAGAAAAAATACAGTACAACAGCTATTTATATTGCATTAGAAATTAGAAATAATCCAGAGATGATGTATAGGAAGATGCTTGTAGGTTATATGAAGTATGTGGGAGGATGCGTGTAGGTAATATGCAAATACCACCCCAGAAGGGACTTGGGCATCGGGGGATTTTGGTATCCTCCGGGGTCCTGAAAGCAACGTTGCTAGGATACCAAGGGACAATAGTATCACAATCACAATTTTAAATAATCTATAAATTTTTTAAAGCCTTTAAATATGGAAGGCATTCTTGAAATGTGGGAGAACATGAGTAACCACAGAAACGGGTATTTTTATACTTCCTAGGATTTCACAAAGCATTAGTACTGTATTTCATGTCTCGCTTCCCTGAATCTACAAAATTTTCAACTAACTGACATTCTGTCAGAAATAAGCAATGCTAGAAGCAATCACGGAAGCAGTAGATGCATTCCTTTCAGAAGTAACGTGATACAATACATTGCAACTTTTAACATAAAAATGGACAAAAACAAGTTTACCTTAAATAAAGGAAATTAAATATTTTAATTATTACTAAGAAGGGAAAAAGGAAGGAAGGGAGAGGAGAGAGTGAGGGAGGAAGGAAGGATGGCAAATCCAGCAGCCTGACTGCTATTTCTACTGCTGGGGTTCCGGGAGGCTCTTAAGACATTAGGGACATAAGTGTAAGAGAAGCAGATGTGGGGCAGCAGTGAAGAGTTCCAGAGCATCCATCCACACTAGGTAGAGTTATAGAGGGAGGATGTTAGACTAAGAAGGATTTGAGGACTTGCTTATTTCCTGTGCCTTTCTCCCCTCACTAAAGCATAATAAATGTAATTGGTACCAGTGCTCTGGAATTGCAGCAGCCTGGCAATTGGGTTGGCCCTACTTCCATCACCATTACAGATGTGGCCACGGCCCAGGGACACTGTACATGTGCAAGCAGTACACCGTCAGCTGCAGTGGAAAATTACAACCAGCCACATAAGATCCCGGGCACCCTATGAGGTCATGGAGTGACCGTGGGTGTCTCGCTGATGGCATTCCTCATCTAATCACCCCAAATTTATAAGCAGATACCAACTGAAACTAGGTGCATAGTACAGAACCCCTCCCCAGTGCTGTAGTGAAGAATGAAAAATGGCCTGGTTTATGAAGCAAAAAGTTTAAAGTTTGCCAGAAGTGGAAAGATCTGGAGGGGTGGCAAGAGAGAACCACAAAGAGAAGGATTAGTGTCTTGACTATTCGAAACAATCTGAGAAGTAAGAGAAAAGGTAAAATAGGAATGATTTAAATTTAGGAATGGTCTTAAGGAAGTCAGATATTTCAGAAAGAAGGCAATATGATTAAAGAAATCAGAAAGGCTTTGGGATTGTTTGAAGGAGAAGCACACTTTAAGACCAGGTCAGGGAGACCACTGTTAGTCTAAATATAAGAGGTCAAGAATTTGTATTAATTTATGTATCTTGGTAAATAAAGAAATGGCTATGAAAAGCTAAGGAAAAATGAGGGCTCTTCAGGAGAACAGATTGGCAAGAAATCATGCCCCATGGGATGTTCAGATTTCCTCTCCAAATCTTATGTATTTGTATGTTTGGGGCCAAATCCAACCTTTTGTTTTCAAACAATGCTCTATTCTAAAGTTCTTCTAAGAAGAATCCTGCCTCCTGGATGGGCTTGACATCTCACAAAGTGAGCCCAAAAAAGTCTTCCCTGGAGTCACACAGAGTGAGAATCTGGCCCATCAATTTTCTGGGCTTCTTTTTGACAACACAGCCTGAATGAGGCAGCCAGAGGCCCTGTGGCCCTGCCAGCCCAATCTGCAGGAAGGCTGTGTTCCAGCTGGGCAATGGCCAGAGTCTCCAATGACCCTGTCCTCTTCCTCCCTGGTTCACTGAGGTGAAGCCTTCCACGAATGACTAGGAATGGGGTCGCCATTTTGACTCAGGTATTTGTTTAATGTTTCCTAATCACGTGTTCATCTTTTATTTGTTCTTTTCACATTTCTGTTTTGATTCTTCATTCTTACAGGCAATAGCATATGATTGTTTACATTGTCTATTTAGGACCCAATGCAGATTAAAAAAAAATTTAATTTTTTTTAAAATGATGATATAAAAATAATGACCATGTTGTTCTATGTAAAGTAAGATTCTATATTTAAATTCTCATGGATGAGGTATACAAAATTGATCCCAGGGTCCGCTTTGAAGAAGGAGGAAATGTAGGCAAACAAATATGAAGCAGACATGCAAGAAAGAAGTCAAAGTATGACTGTCACATTTCAGGCTATAAGAACATTCCCCACTTTATCCTTCTTCCACCATTTCTCACCTAAAGTTCTTGTTAATTTTTCTTAATACAAAGCTATTTTGATCTAATGTCCTTAATTGCACCAAACGGGAAGTCAAAGAAGGTTAAAGAGATACTTTAAATTAAAATATTAAATCCACAAATGTGAACACATTAAAAATATCTGACATCAGTTCAAACAAAGGTTATAAATAGTTTTAGCACAATTAGAAGAACTTGGAGGATTCACTTAATTATTTCTCTCTGCAAATGTAAGTGACCTGTTCAAGATCTCACAGACAGTTAGACCTGATCTGACACTAAGATTTAGTCTCTCAATTTTCAAGCTAATATTCTTTCTACTTATCTCTGTAGTATCAGAAAAAGTTATTGGACCTTTTTGCATAGTTTCCTCAACTGTGAAATGGGCGTGATATTAATATCTAACTCATAGGGCTATTGTGAGAATTAAATTAAGCAATATATTTGAAGTGCAAAAAAGAGTACTTGGCACATGGAAAGTGCTCTGTAAAGTACTATAAAGCTATTATTATTTATTATATTGCCTCTCAATTAATTTACTACTTAAAACAACAGTTTAAAGTAATGTTTTTGAGTATTTAATTACTGGAAATATGGAATTAGGTAATAGTGAATCTTGAATGAAAATCAGGAATTTTTTTCCTTTTTTTTTTTTTCTTTTCTTATTCTCAAAAATGATTTTGCAGGCTGACTTTCTTCTTCAAGCCCTCATTACTTCTTGGGTAATCAAGAAAGTTTGCAGTGATGAAGTAGACAAAATATATGAAAGGAAAAATACAATTTCTATTTCCTGTCCCAAATTATACATGGAGCCTAGGGTGTGACATTCACTGCCATCGTAATTATCATGACAAACTGATCAGGAATAAATTGAATTGACAGACTGAACTAGGGAAAAACACATCTCCATTACTCATGCATCACTTCACATGCCACCCCTTCAAGAAGTCTTCTCGAATCCCACCCACCATAATTAACTGTTGTTTCCTGTTCCAGTACAACTTTGTTTGTATTTCACTTTGGGAGTAGTCATATCTAGCCTGTGCATCCTTCTCTCACTGCACTGGATTATAAACTTCATGTTTACAATTGCACATTGGTGTCTTATTCATCTTTGTTTCCAAAATTCAGAATTCCTCACAGCAGTTACAGGTGCTCAATAAGTATTTGTTGAATCGAATTCACAGAACTCACTTAGAAATAAGTGAGCGTATAAGCTTCTTTCTAAAATACTATTGCTTATTGAGCATATATCATGAATTCAAAACTTTGGTGAATCCATAATGACTGTGTAGTCATTATTTCCATTTTATAAATGAGATGTTAAGGGCCTTGCTCAAGTTTACTCTGTAAGTGGCGGAAACAGAACGTAAACCCCAATGTTATCTGATACTACTTCAATCAAACACTCCTATTTTTATTATTTAATCCCATGTAATCCCTTCCGAAACAGGTTCTGACTAGGAATGCACCCTCTTTAGGACAGTCATGTTGCAATATCTTAACCCCTAGTGTCTTACAGGAATAACACCAACATTAAGAAAAATGCCAATACCATCCCCCATGGGGCAATATTGAAAACCCCACCACCATATTAGCCTGTTAAAAAGTTCCTGTGAACAAACGTGATTCTCTGGATTGGCCTGGCTTTGTTTTGTTGCCATCAATGACCTATCCCTCCATCTGTTATGATACACCTTATGTAGGCTATCACAACATTGCCCATACCGGTAGAACTTGTCCGTGCATACTCATGGGATTGGCTTCCAATTGCTTCTCTTCAGAAGTAAAGATGAACCAACTCTTTTCCAGCTAGAAACCCAACCAGCCCTGTATGCAATGTAATGCATCAGTATCCGAGACAAGTCTGTCAAATTCCACTGTGACCTTTCAAAGGCTATAATTTGGAAAAGTGCACTGAGTCCTTTATAAATGCTGCTTCCCTCAGTTTTTTCAATCATATCATTTTGTTTGTAATTCTTTTGTTTTTCAAATCTCTTAGCCATTTTATAATCTCTGTTTGATCATCCTTTGCCGAGTTTCTGCAGTATCTGACTACAGAGCTTTCTTACACTCAGAAGAATGGTGCCCATTTTAGTTATGAGTGTATTGGGAGTTAGCAAAGCCAATAAATTAACTGCAATATCAAATAACTTTGATATTGATAAATAAAGTAGAAAGTATAGTAAGGGAATAAGTGTTTTTAAAATTATTTAGTCCCCTAATTTCATGTTACCAACTAGCTCATCCAACTATGACTTGTTTTTTTCTCTGAATGCCATAGTTACCCATGGAAAAACAAATGAATGTTGAGAAATGTTGCAAGTTAAAAAGAAGCCTTTTTAAACAAAGAAAG
This sequence comes from Indri indri, assembly GCA_004363605.1. Lineage (NCBI taxonomy): Eukaryota > Metazoa > Chordata > Mammalia > Primates > Indriidae > Indri > Indri indri. The sequence continues at coordinate 12,490 of RJWJ010024744.1, read as the reverse complement.
CCTGCAGCATTTCCTATTTTCAGTTTGGAATCAGTGTGAAATGTAGATGATGGTGCCAAGAGAGCAGTGGAAGATGCCCTGTGGGGTGTAAGATGATAGCCATTAAAAGCAATGGTGGAAAAATATAAGGCACTCAGTATGAAACCTAGCACACACCCCTTCAAACCAAAGGCAGTGTCTGAGTGGGCAAGGGCTGAGCAGCTGGACAAGAGTCTCAGCATCCAGCACCCCAGACCCCTGTGCGGATGGCCCGGCAAAGGCTGTGCTCCCAGCACAGCTCCCAGCTGTGTTCCCACTCTTGTTCCTCAGTGGGCCTGTTCAGCTCCACTTCCCTGGAGAGACCATTTCCTCGCAGGATCTTCTATCACATGCTGTGAGATTTTCTACATTAGTGGCATGACATATTGATTTGCAGCACAATTATGTGGCCTGTTGAGTGACTACCAGAGAACGTACTAGACACTTCCCTGTGGCTCATCCTTCCCAAGAAGACTGTCTCATAGACCTTCAAACCCCAGGGGAATAACAACACTGAGGGGTCTTTCCAAGGAAAATGCATCAAAGACATTTCCTCTTCCTCGTCTTCCTGTTCTCATAAGTGTATGTCACGTCTAGGTTTAATTTAGGGAAGGGAACAAACAAGGAAGGGAGGAAACAGAAAAAATATGGACGGAGGACCCTAAACTACAAAGGCAGCGTCATTCAGATGGCAGCAATAAAGCAACATTCTGTGAGCTCATAAAACACGTCTGGCATTGGTCATTCGTAATCTGCCATAAATCTCTAAAGTTAAACTAAAAAAATTCTTCTTCTTTGAGTTGCTGTAGACTTAGACATCACAGTTTAGCAAATCTCAGAAGCGTTAGGACTGCGAAGGGCCCAACACAATAGGCAAGGCCAAGGGAAGCAAGTCAGGCCTTGGGTTCTAATTACCATGTTTCTCCTCAATTTTTAATTGGCTGATCACTCCAAAACCACAGTCATCGTTCTCTGTAAAAATGCAAGTGGCAAATGCATGCTCTCAGCGTGGAGAGGCAAGAACAATTTGTTGCAGCGTAAACAAGAATCGTGTGAAGAATGCATTCATTCGAATGGGTGCACATCCGGACAACAAAGGACAGCTCTGGTGAATCCTGTGCAAATTTCTTGATTGTTTTTCCCACTGTGAAGATTTCAAGCAGCTAAAATTCAAACAGGATGATGAACTAGCTCACAGCTGGGATGTGTGTATGCATCCACATAATTCTGAGCGCTCCGTAAGCTTTGGTTCTGACAGATAATTCAAATTACATGATTATGGCCTCTTTTCAGCTTGACTCTGACCCTCCTCTGGTCCTTCCTGGGGCTGCTGTTTGCACAGTCTACATTCAGTCTTTCACTCTAGTCCACCCTCAGCTGCTGAATAACTTATCAAGCTCCTAAGTGTAGACCTCTTACTTCATTTCGTTTTTGCACTTAATTTTTATTTCACTTTTATTCTAATACATTGTTGTATTCACTTTAATTCTATTCAGATGGGCCTACTCTTCAACTCCATCTGTGCCCAACACATACATACACACACACACACACACGCACATACCCCACACGCACGCCCCCTGGTTTCTAAACTGCATGCTGCTTGCCTCAAGGGTTGCTTTTCTTGAGATGAAGTTGGATAGTAGGAAGCAGGCTAGAACATCATGACTATCACAGGACATCTTTATTCTAAACTGCCTGCTCTTGGCATATTCAGAACTAATCTATTTCGGTAGCATCATGGTATGTGGGAGCACTTAAGTTCTGGAGTGATAGATGTCTCGTGATTTCTTAAAGAGATAATTGATTTTTAACACACTGATTGCCATGCCAGAAAAAAAATTTTCCTTGGAGCCGTGGTGCTTTATTACAAAAACAGAATAAAAACTTGGAAAACAAACCGATCTGTTCTAATTTAATGAAAAATTTGTTATTTTTTTATTATTTTCTGCACATGAGTTACATGCAACTTGAAAAATAGTTTCATGTGGCTCCCAAGGTGAAGCGACGTGTGATTTACATATGCTTCATGAGGCCCCAAGCCCAAAACTAGCATGAGTTAAATATAATTTACAAGGCAGTAAATGTGTCAAATGGGTGGCCACTTTTTCTGGTATCCCTGAGTTGGCTTCTCTTAAGACATCCAGGTAATACTTGATGAACATCACAAGAAGCTGAGAGCTCTGTGCTAGTATTGGCTTTGTCGCATGAGAAAGACTCATTAGAAATAGAAATGTGGGGGAGTGTCTCCTTGTCCTCACTGTCCCTGAGCTGTCCTGCCCAGCAGGTGCCACCTCCTACTCAGTTGCAAACAAGGAGCTCATAATAGCTCTCCAGCAGCAACTCTGTTGTCATAATCGCCAAGAGAAGATTGGAGCCAGGCAGCCCAAATGCCATTCTAAATTTGTAAAACACGCAGGTATACGTCAGGTGCAGGCGAACCTGCAAAACCCAGCACCCAGGCTCTGCAAACAGGGAGGAAGCCCCAGATGCAAATCAGAAAAATTGAGTGTGCAGAGTGTGCCTTAGGGACGATGAGAACCGCATTGATATGATCAGTGGGGAGAGGGACACGGTGATGATCTTGAGCACATTTATCCATCCTCTTGATTAATAAGTTCGTAAGACCCAGTTACATTCTTCATAATACCCCTAGACCCATGCATCACTCCTTTTTGCATTTTATACACTGTCAGTTGTTGCTGTTTTTTTTAACACTCACTTTTAAAACTGATGCATCTTCCTTATAGAGACAAAGACTATCAACCATTGTCATAACCAAGCTTCTTAAAAATAAATATGTGCAGCTACTTGAAATTATTTGGGGTTCCATAAAACAGGATTAAAACAACCCAAAATATGTGTGAAGGGTTTTTTGTTTTGTTACATTGTTTACTTAATCACTATGAAAATTCTTGCCATTTGGCCATTTCAGGGGCTTTTATTCTCTATGTAAAACTAACCAGTCAAGTTCGTTACCGTATTTTCTTGATTTATGAACACATTTTGTCAATGTTTTAATAATTTTTGAAATCAGGTGTTTATGGAATAATTAAATGAAAAGCAATTTTCCAGCTTCAAAACTGTAAGTTATGTTTTGTGGTAACTGCCTGAACACATACAAATTTAACTATGTATAAAGGTCTGTGCATTGTCACCTCTATTGAGACATTTGCAATTGTAGTACCACCTGTGGTTGAATTTTAAACACAGTTGTGATTCACTAATTGCCATTTGAAATACCTTAAAAATTACCATGATCAAACAGAAAAATGAGAGGTAATTAAACTCAGAAGGTTGTCACCTGCCAAGCAGTGTGAAAACAGTCAATGGAAACCACCAATCACTCAAAATAGAGCACGGAATTTCCAAAGCTTGGTGAGATTGATATGACCCATTGAAATGCTGGTTAGGATTATCACCAGATAACTTATCGATGCCAACAGCTTCTGACCTGAAGTTAAAGAGAAGCTGTTTAATTTCCAGAATTGTATGCCAATTAAACGGTACCTAATCAACCAACGAGTTCAACAAACTAGGAAAAGCAAGTAAAAACACATGTAATTTTCAAGTGCTTATAGTTAAGTTCTAATGGTACTAAGAATATCAAAATAATGAACACAGGTTATAAGTGTTGAGTAAGTTTTAAAGGTGTTTTAAAATTAATGATATATCTTAAAATCCTGTGAAAGGGAATAGGAAAATGGCATGAGAGTTTATTTATAACACCATGGTTAATGATGATGGTGAAAATGACAAGATTATAATCTCACTTTTATTTAGCATCTAATATGAGTTGGTAATGTGTTCTTCAGGGCATGAATGAGAACGTATTTCTTTTGTTCTATATTTCATCTTCCTATATCCATCTCAGTTGAGCTAACTGAACTCAAATGCTACTAAAGACATTTCTTAGATTTTCTGTGATGTCCCTGAAGGTTGGTAAGGAAACAGAAAAGAAGAAATAAGGATATCCTATATGTTCCATTCTTCTGTTGTCCTACCTCTTTCTTTGACCAAACAAATAGAATAATTCATAGGCATAGATTTTATTTTTTAAAAAATAGTTTATATCTTTGCCGAGGAGAAGATGCAATTCTCCACCATAGCTGTTATTTAAAATACATGTCTAAAGTACTGTCCCATGTATCCCAGGCATTTGCTCATATGTAGGGTGACCTACAGTCTCAATTCGCCTGTGACAGTCCCCGAATGTACATGTTGTCCAAGTGTCTTTTCTACTTTAGCATTTTTTCAGACAAAAGTTTCCCTGATCAAATAATAAATTATATAATCATTCTATTCTTACATGATATGCTAAATAGACTAAAGAATTTTATGAAAATCAATCTCAAATATATGTCAATTTATTCAAATTCCTTATATAAGGAGTCAACCAACTGCCCAGAGAAAAATCTTGGATACAAATCTTGTACATCGACATTACATTCAAAGCAAAGGACATAAATATAAAACACTTTAATATCTCCAAAACCTGATGAAATTTTTTTGGTGATGGAATGTATACTTAGTTGCATGTTATATGGAACTCAGTTTCATAGACAAGGTCAATTATCATGAATCATTATCCAATGATCCTTTATCATCACATTCAAAGGCTTAACCTGACCAGGTGAGTATAAGACCAAGAACTCAGAGCCAGCTGGAATACCGAAGGTTGTACAATCCAGAAGCACTTGCTCCTTTAGATGATACATGCATTGTTGGAAAAAGGCAGCAATAGAGTGCAAATCTGTCATACACCTGCCTAAAAACACTAATAAAATAGCAATGCAAAGCCCCAATACCTGTAACAGGTATTCCTTAAAAAGACAATATGCCTTCTTCTACATGGAAATATGAAAACAGAACGCTTTTTTATTAATGGTAATATCAGCAAGTTATCTTGTACAACAATCCATTTCTAAACAGAAACTCTTTTCGAGAGCAGCTAGTGCAAGTAGAATACAGAAACACTAATCTAGATTATCCTGTAGGAAAGAGTGGAAGAGAAGAGCAAAGTCCTCCCAATGTTCTAGGAATTTCATTTATCTTAGTGATGTTGTCACTTCACTCACTGGGTAATCGTTTCTCCCAAAACAAAATTAAATTTGGGGACTGCATTTCTATCTTTTGCCACTGCAGTAATTTCATTTGTAAGCACTTGCTCTTTTCTGTTACTACAGCTTTATTATAATATCAATTAGGTTGGTGGGTAATTGTTTGCTTTAGAGTTTTTCTTCCACCATTTACCCCATCATCAACTGTAATGACTAGAACTTGAAAAGTACGTGCTACTCTCTGTCTTTCTCTCTAGATGAAAAGCTGACTTGTGTGCAAATAGAGCTGAACCTCCCCACCTCTTAGGTCCCCTTTCTCAGTGCCTGATTTTTCTAGATTGACTTTTTCTCCTTGCCTGGATCAGGACTGCTCCCTGTGAGCAGAACTGGAAAGAAGGGGAAAGGATGAGATGGGACAATTCCGCCTTAGCGTGCCTCAGAATCCTAACCTCTGCCTCGCCCACCCAGTCGCGAATGGCCCCACCCTCCACATCCACCCTGGCTTGGCATTTTTAAAGTCTGTGGGATTTTCCATTCCCTGGGTGGCTAGTGCAGAACTATTAGGTATCTGCCAGTGCCCTCATGGCCTGAAGGGGCTTAAATATCAAATCCAGGAAGGCACAGTATAAAGGGAGTTCCTTTCACTTCTGTACTGAGAAGTCATTTCGTAAAAGAATAGAATTAGATGTCCTTAAAGAACTTTTTAAAATACAAAATTCTAGTTAGTAAGGTGGCTGCAAATTTTTCATTTTCTTTTTTCATCCTCAGATAAACACATGAAATGGGGAGGCCTGCACACTCTCTTAAGAATTTTGAAATTAGAAGATGCATTGACTCTGATACCTTTTCTACACAGTAAGTTTTCTTTCTGCTGAGCATCTAATTATGCTGGATAGTTTTGATGATACTATAATTTATATCTAAACCTGGGATTAGAAAAAGTAATTTCAGACTTTCTGACTAGAACCAGGATAGACAGAACTTAACTTCCTCATGTTTTGCTTATACAACAGCTGAAGTCCATGCTGAATGTGTCTCCTGCCCATGAGGATGAAGAAATGAAGAACTTAGTGGATCTCTGAGCTGTGGTTATGCAGTAATAGGCTCTACCTTGTATTTCTGCTAAATAGGACAACTAAAGGTTACTTTCCAAAAGGGATGAGACAAGACCGGAGAACTACAATGGCAAAGGAGGTCTGTCTTTGAGCGTAGTTATTCCAGATACACCACATTCCTTGGCCTAAGACTGGTGGAAGGTGTTAGGAATGGTTCCTAGAGAATATATGCTTCTTGAACTAGATTTCTGTAACTATAGGTCTCTTAATATATGAGCTTTGATCAAGAAGGCATAGTGCCATGTTCCAAATCCTTAGAAAATCAAGATCCTATCCAAATAGAAATGCATTAATTATAGATACAGTCTTCTTGGAATCTAACATTTTCCTTCTTAGAAAAAAATACTGGATGCAGTAATCAAATCAAGTTTCAAAATATTATATCTGGAATTGAAACGAGCATGCTGTTTTAGAATCTTTCTTTGAAAACTTCCTTGCAAACTGGGGTTCGTTGATTTTATTCTATGTTTAAAGCTTTAACCTAAGCAGACCTGGTCTTGTAATTGAGAATCATTATTATTACTACAAAAGCTATCATTGTTGTTATAAAGTTGCTAAAAACACATTTTTTAGAAGAATAGGCACTTTCTTTCTTCCTTAAACATTTGAAATAAAGTTAGCTTATTTATTGTAATAAACATACTAAATTAGAATTTCTCAACATCAGCACTATCAACATTTTGGATTGAATATTATTTTCGGATCTATGCATTGGAGAATATTTCAGTAGCATCTTTTACCTCTACCCACGAGATGCCAGTAGCACAGACCCTCTCCCTCCATCAGTTGTGACAGTTGAAAATGTCTGCAGACATCAACGTGGCAAGTATGGTAATAGTGGGCCGCATAGGGTATTATGTGAGCACATGAGATGGATGAGGATGGACCAAAAATTGGGGAACAGCATTACTAGGGAATAGAGGCAAGAAATATTAATAGTATGATATGAATAAAAGCTTTCAGTGTGGCTGGCATCTAAAGGTCATGGTCATGGGTAGTAATAGATCCAGACCATGGAAGGCCAACTTCTTCTGTTTGATCCTTGAGAAATGAATTTGCCTCATGCCCATGCCTTAGTCAAGGCATTTAAAAAGCATCACATAAAAGAATATTTTAAAATATTGGCAACAAAATACCAGAGCATCTTTTAGAAGATAAATTAAGTCATATTTATGGATCAAGTATATTCCTTTGCCCAAACCCATTTAGTTAAATTATTTTTTCCTACTATTGATAAGGCAGTGCTTCCTTTGAAATCTACTTGGAATATGCTCCTATGCTCACTTCATCATACATCCTTGCCCCAAATATTTTTTTTCTCAGCAGGTGTATTGGCATCTTTGTTAATTTCTAGCCATGCTTGATATTACATCAAAATGCTGGCTTTGTCTGAGCAGTGCCTCAGAGAGGTAATTTATCCATCTGCATTCTATTTCAGGCAGAGCCATTGACTCACAGAGTGAGACACTTGACCTACTTGTGGCTCACTTAAGCCCAGCAGGAGAACTGCAAAAGCTGGGCCCTCTGATTCTAACAGCATCAGCGCTGACATTTCCTGGTAAAAGGAAGATTTAAATTTAAATGGAATGGAGCTCCAACGCCATCATTTTGTTACCTTCTCTTGGTGACTTAGCCCTGTGGCAGTATTTTAAAGCAAGTAAAGTTTCAAAATACACAATAAGAAACAGAGTCTATGAGACTCTGAAACAACCTTCCTTTTTTCTTCAAAAAAATTAAATCCTTAATAGGATTGTGGTGTGTACCCTTGGTCTCCTTTGTTGAAAGAGATGGGAAGACTTCAGGTCAGTTCCACAAATATTTATTACATCCATGCTGAGCTAAGCACTTGAATATGAATACAACCTAATAGATCAAAAGTTGACTAAGACCTAATATAGCAGAGGATACGAATAAAGAAACAGGTCATTTTGAATCACTGTAGTAAATGCATGATGGGGAAAACACAGAAAAGAAGTAGCTAAGCCCATGGGGGTGGTTTGCAGTAAAGAATATTTAGGAGAGAGAGACAAGGCATCCGAGAAGAAATCCTCTGTGAGTTGACCCTGCAAAGGTGAAGCAGGTGAAGGAGAGGGGGAAAGTTGTTCTGATGGAGAGGGAGAGAGCAAAGGGACAGCCGTGGAAAAGTACAGGGCATGTGCGGAAGATCTGAACTTAACGTGAAGAAGGCATGAGGATCCTTATTAGTAAGGGATGCTGCTTGATCCCATAGGCATTAGGGAAGTGCCAAAGGGTTTTAAGCAAGCACATGATAAAAACAGATTGGTATTTTTGAGAAATCATGGCAGTAGCTGGGTGGAAATTTTATTTAAAAGTGATACAACTAGAATAAAGGAGACTAGTTAGTAGCTTGTTGCAGTTGTTCAGGTGAGGGATGACACACATCTGTACTCACAAAGTGGCAGTGGGCAGAGGGCACTTTGAGAAGCATTTAGGCCGCCTGGTTTGATGACTAGAAAATCTTTAAGATTTGGCACTGTTGTTAAGAGAAAAGTTGAAAAGTGGACTTCTAATTGAAGTTATTATAATTGTTCCACCTGAAAAATAATAATCCATGACATTAGGTAAGCACTAAGTAAATACCTAAAAGGTAAAAAATAATTCAGGGATGGGAAGTGGGGGCAAAGTTGGGGGAAAGGAATAAGGAAGTACAACATTAAGAGTTTAAAAAGAGAACTTAAAAAATGTACTAGAAGTTCCCACCAGTGATACAAATATTTTTACTAGAATTGCCAAATGTGGAGCATGCGTGCAAAGTCTGCTCCTGGTTTACACGAAATAGTCCTGAGCCTAGTGAAGTCCTGTGCAGAGGGTAGGGCTTAATACATTCTCATTGATACAAAGACCAAATGAAAAATATAAAACCCAAGAGAGTAAAAAAGGAAATGAAAATACGGTTACAGGGAAACAGCTTAAATAGCAATAGGACTGGAGAAAGATTTTAAAAACATCTCTCAATAATGAGGATTATCAGACATTGAAAAATGGGAGTAACTTCAGTAAAGTGATGAAGAGCTGGGGTCCGGATGCCCTACTGCCTAGGTTGGAATCCTCCTTCTGCAAGTTAATAGTTACATTAACTTGGGAACTTCTTTTTTTTAATTAATTAATTTTTTCCTTTTATTTTTAGTTGATACATAATGATTACACACATTTATGGGATGTAGAGTGATATTTCCACATGTTTATACAATATGTAATGCTCAAATCAGGGCTATTAACAGATCTATCGCCACAATCATTTATCATTTCTTTGTACTATGACCATTCAAAATCCTCTCTGCTACCTTTTAAAAAATGTCCAGCAGAGTTAACCGTATTCATTCTTCAGTGCTGCTGAACATCAGAACTCATTCCTTCTATCCAGCTGTCATTTTGTGTCCATTAACCAATCCCTCTCCATCCTCCCCTCCCCACTTCCCTTCGCAGCCTCTAATACCCACAATTGTACCCTCTACTTCCATGAGCTCAAAATTTCTGCAGAAGAATGAAACTAGACCCATATACGAAATCAACATACAGAACAATCAACTCAAAATGGATTAAAGACTTACACATAAGATCTGAAACTATAAAGTATTAAAAAGAAAACATAGGAGAAATGCTTCAGGACATTGACTAGATAAAGACTTCATGGCTAAGATTTTCAAAGCACAGGCAACAAAAGCAAAAACAGACAAATCGGACTACATTAAACTAAAAGGCTTTTGCACAGCAAAGAAAGCAATCAACAAAGTGAAGAGATAACTTGTAGAATGGGAGAAAACATTGGACAACTTCTTTAACTACTCTGGGCCTCAGTTGTACCATATGCAAAATGGGGGGAAATATTGGGAGAGTCCCTGTCATATTGAGCTTTGTGAGAATTAAATGAGTTTTTACATATAAAGTGCTAAGAACTGTGCCTGTTATGAAGCAAGCATTATTTAATGTTGTCTGTTATTAATAGTATAAGAGCTGGAATTTCTTGAAGATGGTAATACTTGTTGCTGTTGGTGGTGGTGCTGGTGGCTGCTTTTGGGGGTTACGTGGTGGTGGGAACACATTCTAGTTCTTCTTTGGGACCAAGCCAATGGTTTTGAACACCTTATCATTGTAAGGAATTGATTTATAAGGAGAGTCACCTGACAATCTTGCCCATTACTTCCAGTCACAAGGTACAGATATTTTGAAGTGACAGGCAACCTGCCAGGAATGCTGTTGGCTCACAGCAGGGTCCCTAATGCAAGACAGGCTACCTGTTCTTCCATAGGAAATCTACTTCCTTCCCAGTCATTTTGCAACTATGGCTACAGGACAGAGAAGGGCTGAGAGCCATTGTCTGTAGTTGCCTCAGTTTTCTGAAAAGACAATGTGGTATTCCTCCGAAGAATCAATCAAAATGCAGTTGCCATAGTTTTGTTGAATTGCATTTAGCCCAAGTTAGCTCAGTGTCAAGAAAAGATCATTTTGGCAGCCACAGAATACAAAATATTAGGACACACAAGACTAATTTTAATTCCATTACACAGAATCTGCATATTATCATTTGCCTTTGAAATGAGCCCTGGAAATGGCTGCCAGACACATGCAAACACCCGATTCAATGAGATTATTTCTGAACTGAAAGATTGGCAACATAAGCGTTTGCTTTAGCGAGTGCAATTGTCCCAAACGAAGCAATGACGAAAAAAAAAAGCAGACATTTTGCAGCATTTACAATCCACAACGCAAGGAAAATTATGCTTTCTGTCTAATGGGCCCTTTTAAGCATAGGAAAAACAGGAGAATACACATTTCCAGCTGCAGTTTGCCTTATCCGGTACATGCTTCAATTAATGCAACCAGTGGAATACCTTTAAATAATGAGGTTTTTAGCAAAAAATCAACTGCTTGTTTTGGCACTAGAGATAATTAAAGAGGCTAATCGAAGGTGCAATTTTCTATGGACTGTGTTCCTCCTCCTTTTTCCCAAGTGCTTACCAACTGTGGTGCTTTAAGGTGCTAAAAGCCAAAGAGTTCCATACTTATAACTATAAAATGTGATATCCTTTTGAATTTTACTAAAGCTTTAAGGGTGTGTATGCATGCGTGTTTTGATTTGTATTTAAAGTAGAATCATGTAGGATACCTCCTTTTCCTATGACTATTATTTGGGGGGACAGGGAGACTATCACAAGGCAGAAAAGGGGAAACTCAAATCTGTATGTGGATGTGTGTGTGTGTGTGTGTGTGTGTGTGTATTGCTTGCTCCTAATAATATGTTAGCCAGTCCCACAGACTGAAAAAACAAAGACATTTTATACAGTTAAAATATCTTCTATCACTTACATTATATTACAATATACGTAATATTTATAATATATATTACATATAATATATATTATAATATATATAATATGTATATTTATATATTATATTAGAATGCTTTTTTCCCAGTAATGAAGTCCTTATTCTAAAGCAAACAACCACAAATTTCCCCTCTACTTGGGCTCATTTCTCTCCATCAACTGCCTGTGCCCTTCTCCTTTCTTCTCCCCCATCACACCTAGTTCCTTCACCCTATTCTACCTCCTTTTTTCAAGGCTCCTTAAACTGGTATAGGTAAAAAGCATTTGTCCGTCTAATCTTACAGAGTCTTCCAAAGTCCTAGTGATTAATAATATTTATGGCAATTTCACATTGTCCTCAACACTTCCCGGTGTTCTAAGGAATAATCCTTGTGCTCAAGGTGTTTACACACTGGGGAGAAAAATACAACATACGTTGAATCACAGAATCTCAGAGTTGAAAAGACCTGAGAAATTATCTTACCAACCTTCTTACTCCGTGGGGGTATCCTGTCTGCAACAACCTGATAAGCAGTGGCTTAGCCCATGCTCTTGAGCTTCCTAGAATGGGGCAATCACTGTCATTGACAGATGCAGTCCTTACACATTCCTCTCGAATAATGGCATAAAATTAGATTTCTTATGCCTTTTTCCCATTGGTACTAGTTATGCTAGTTTCTCAAATACTGGAAGTTTTATAACATCGAGGCTAGGTCCTAGACTATTTCTTCTCACTCTATACATTTTTCCTGAGTGGCGTTATCTATTTCGTAGCTTTGTAGCTCTTAATATCATGACTACCAAATGTTTATCTCCAGCTCAGATCTCTCTCTTGGACACCAGATGTAAGTATCCATTTATTTGCTACTTCAATGTCTCAAAGATCCCTCAAAATCAACTGCCTTCATCATCTCTGGCTGGTCTCAAGCCAAGGTCTCTCTTCTTCTTTGTCCCCTGTGTGGTGACTCCT
>RJWJ010024743.1:7671-24656 GCA_004363605.1 Indri indri | reverse complement strand
ACATATTATGTCCTCCTAAAAGGATATTTATTGATTAAGTCTCTGTTCTCCTTACACATATCATTTTTGATTTTATAGATATTTATCACTTTACCCCCTAAACTTCTTTCTGGTGGAAATAAACAAAGACCACTAATGGAAAATAAACAGAGGCTATTTATTCAGAGCTGTCTATAGCAGGGAGTTAGTCACTATCACCACCTTTTGGCAGAGACCCAAAGGGTGGTAGGAGTTTAAATGCTTCCCAGTGGAAGAAAAAGGAAGGGTTCACGTATTGGAGGTTGTGGGCCTGATTGGAGGCTGTTGGTCCAGGGAAGCTGGAGGTGGGCCAGCCAAAAACGGGGCATTCTATGCGACTGGTTTGGGAGCAGCACACTTGGCATTCTCTGGTTGGTCCTCTGTTGGAGCAAGGGCAAAAGTAGGGGACCAGCCAGTCACTGACCAAGTCCTGGCCATCCTGGGCTGATTGCTGCAGAGGTTGTGGTTTGGCTTCCTGGACTGGTTGCCATAGACTGTGGGTCAGAGTCCTATTGTCATATGCAGTCTGGCCATTGTCCCTCATATTCAGTGTCTGACTTTCCAGTCCGAATAGTTTTAATTGTTTAGCTCATCCTATCCTCTTAACCATTTCAGTTGTTCTTATTTTGATGATCTTCAGTTTTATTTAATTTTTCTTGATGTACAAGGATAAGAGTGGATCATCTATCAGAGATACACATTTTCCATATGTTTATAGAGCACAAAGATCATCCTAAGTTTTTGTTTTATTTTGTTTTGTTTTCTATCTGAAGAGGATTTTTTCACCTGTCCTTCTAAAACACCGTATCATGATAGATGTGTTAGCTTTTTCACTTCATTTAACTTAATTTTGCTTCAGTTTAGTTTGCCATTGTAACACAGAGTTTATAACGACTCCCCATCCTTATTTTGGATTGAACAGGTAGCTCCAACCCTATGGTCTAAGTGGAGTTTTTTTCTTTGCACACTCACAACTGGCAGAATACTCATTGACCATACTGTTGCTTCTTCAAGGGAAATGTTCCCCCTCCTGAAACTCTTTTGAGGAAATATCCCCAGTCCACTCTATGCAGAGGGTACATTAGTCCTCAAGATGACTGAAGGAAGCACCTCATCCAAGTTTGGGTGATCTACATGCTTTTAAAGTGGCCATGGCAAGGCCTGCTGGCCCCATCTGAGTCTCTCTCTTGGGAATCAAAGCTGAGAAATATGCAGAGGTACAAGGAGCCAGAGGTGGGCTTTGAAATAAGCACGATGCTTCAAGGAAGGCCAGGAAGTAGAATGAGAGTCAGGAGGAAGGTGAAGTTATGAGGAAACAAAAATTGTGGTTAATCAGAAGCCATGATGTAGCGAGAATGGGTAGAAGTGGAAAAAAACCAGCTGTTGGAGGGGAGGGAATGGTAGAGACTCATAGGGGAGCTTTATCATTGACTTAGCAGATCTTAGTGCTGGTACAGGCTAAGGATTTGCACTCCGTAATTTACAGATGGTTTATAAAAATACAGATAAGATGGATTCCAATTCTATTCCTTGAGGAGCCCAATATTTATCCTTTTTCATTGGAAAAATACGTTTTAGTAATTTTCTTATGCATGAGGAAATGTAAAAATTGTATAAGGAATATACTTACTAAGCAGTTCTTCCCATAACTTCCCTCTTGATGGATTAGTTCAGGTTTTCCCAAGAATAGATCATTTTAAATTGAATACAGAGAATGGAAGGTGTACTTTGTTTTTTTTTTTTTTTTTTTTTTTGGCCTGTCTATAACACACACATTTTTAATTTGTAAAATATAAATCTTTTTTTTATTTCAGCATATTATGGGGGTACAGATGTTTAGGTTACATTTGTTGCCCTTACCCCCCTCTTCCCCCAAGTCAGAGCTTCAAGCGTGTCCATCCCCCAGATGGTGCGCATCGCACTCATTATGTATGCATATACTTTTAAAAGAGGACTAAACAGAAAATTCTAATGATAACCTAAAGCTTGTGATCCTACATATTAACATAATAATTTCTGAAGTTAAAAAATTAAATTATATGTTGAATAAAATTGAGGATGAAAGTATAAATCAGTAAATGAATATTAGTAAAATGTAATACAACCAAGGCTAAGAAGACACTCAAATTGTATGTGTGTGTTTGTGTGTGTGCACACAACGCTATGAAACCTGCATTATCTCACCTAAAAAGTTTTAGAGTGTATATTAGACAGGATGAGTTCTGTTGTGCTGCAGTAATAAGCAGCACCAAATCTCAGCAGCCTGCCACACACAGTTCATTTCTTATTACACTCCACTCCCAGCATGGTCAGCAGGAGGTTTGTCACAGTTACTCAGGTGTTCAGGCTGACAGAGACTCTGAATTTACACAGCTTGTGTGACCACTGAGGTGGAGGAGAGAATGCTGAAGTTCACGTGCTTGCTCTTAGAGCTTCCGCTCAGAAGTGATACTTATTATTTATACTCATATTTCATAACCAAAGCAAGTAAGATGTCCACACCTAATTTCAAGGGAAAAGGAAGTATAATTGTACCATGTGCTTAGGAGGAGAAGCAGAATTTTTCTAAGCAGCACTAATGACTGTCATGAAGGGTAGTTTTTACTTTGGCTGTGAATGATGATCTGCAAATTGGGCAGAATACTGAGGCACAGAAATCCTTGGCTACTCGGTGCTCCCTTTCTGTTGATACACTCCCTTTCTTCAGGAAAACAATGCCCCTGGACAAATGCATTATGACTTCTAAGACTGTTCTATTTTTGCCCTTTTAGCATTTATTTATTTAATAGCTTCCTTGGTTGCACATTGAGTTAAAGATAAAGTGTTAGAAGAAGGCAGGAAAAGAGGCATAGAGTAACAAAAAACAGATGGGAATAATAGAAAAATATACTAAAATGGCTAATTTAGGCTTAAGCTTATCAATAATTACTTTTAATGTAAATGATATAAACACTCTAATTAACACGCAGAGATTTCAGACTGGAAACAAAAACCAGTGCCAACTCTATTCTGTCCATAAGAGAAAGCAGAGAAGAGGAGAAATTAATGCAAAACGAAACATATAGGTAACAAAGAAAATTAACAAAATTGAATGTTGGTGCTGTGAAGCCTGTCCTGGCACCCTTGGGAAGCCAAAATTCAAATTTTTGTCTTTTCAGGCTTATGATGTTGCCTAAAGCTCTACTGTCTTCTCTGCCTCCTAGAGGTCACTCCTTGATCAGCTTCTCCGACTCTTGCAATGGGCCATGAATCAAAAAATATTTTGTGAATAAAAGCAACATGTGGATAGATAAGTGCACCTCAAGAACTTCTTTTCCCTTCCAAAATCTGGACACTCAAATCCTTTCTGCCTCAGCCACTCTTCAATTCCTTCAAATGGCTTTTAAAATAAAGTTTGTCCAGAATTTGTAGGTATTCTCAGCAGGAGCATTGGTAAGCCACTCCATTATAGCTAGAAGTGGAAATTCTCTGTAAATTATTATTGATTAGTACTGATGATTGTTCATGGATTTGGCCATATCGTGAAAGTATTTTTTTTTACATCTTTTCTGTATAGGTATGTCTATTGAGTTATTTACAATAGAAATAGTAGTAGTAGAAGTATCTGAAATTTAACTTAGTTTTGGACCTGTAATTCATTGTTTAAAATATTTTAAAAATACAGCTTTACAACTATAGTTTTAAAAATACAGCAACTTTTTATTATTTATTCCTGTCACCTTCAGGCAATATAATGAAAGGTAGTAGAAATTGCCAAAACTCTCATAATGGGAGCTTGGAATGGCTGTTATGGTTAATTCATATTTTTATCTCTCAGTGACTATCTGTTAAAATATCTATCTGCCTTTCAAGAGGAACTGTGTAACTTTCAGCAAAATGTAATTCAAGCAAGGCAAAAAATTAAGCTGTACATTACTCATAGGGAATTTCATAGTTTTTGAAATGCTGTAAAATTGTGCTTTTAACCCCAAAGCTACTAAATTTGACAAAAATACAAACAAGGATGGATTTTGAAAGGCAATGTCTCACCATAATCTTAAAAGTCTTTTAGAATAATTTTTAGTCCCTAAAAGTAAGAAATCTTTTATAACAGAAGGAAAGAATGATTGAATTACTATGTGATATGTGTGTTATTGTTGATTTAAAAAAAACCTACAAAAATACCTACAAAAAATAAAAATATATGCATTTTTTCCTCCAAATTCTGTTATTAAATTGATAATGCAGCTTTTATTTGATGGTGTTACTGGACTGAAGAGACAGTGTATATTTATATTATAGTAAGGAAACACAGATTCTTCTCATAGGTTTTGTTTTTCAGTATTTTATTTATAATCATTTTATTCTGAACTCAGATCCCAATTTTTGACCTGTTGACTATATTGATTAAAGGGGCTTCTTGGCTCACCCATCCCAACTCCCCTTTTTGTGCCTTAGCAAGTAATATTCAAAAGAGCTTTTAGGCAGTTAATAGCTAATGCTTCTCTTGGTTTGCTTCCATTGCTGGTGTTATGACCAAATCTTTCAGAAATTTATTTTTGTGCTTTTAAATGCAAATTCAAATCTGTGGGAGAGAACAACACATCTTGAAAAATCTTGCCCCTCGCTTCGTGATTTGCATATTGGAACAACTCATGATCTACATTTTGTGATTGCTGCTCTAGATATGCTCTGAACATTTCGCAGTTAAAATGGAGTACTTTTAATTTTCATCAGAGTTTTCAATATATCCAATTAAATTTTACCTTTGAAGCCAAAATTACAATGAGTGAAACAGTACTTTGAATACTGTGTCTGGGATGTTTGAAAATATTTAGAGATTATTTTGGAAGATATGGTTTGCTTGATAATGCTCTTTCTGGATTTGGCTGAATTTATCACCATGTAACAATTTCCAAATTACGTGTATTTTCTTGAAGTAGTTTGGAGTAGAGACACTTTTTAGTAATATATTATGGGCCATTAATTAAACTCAATCAATGTATGTCCGCATTAAAATAATGTTAAAAGTCACTCATTTTTGGTTGAAATTATAGGTTGAGATGATAGTCCAAGGTCACATTGGACATCTCATCTGCATAAATACTCCATCTCCTCCTTTGGGATGGCAGGTCATCACCCATCCCACCCATGCATGGCGTCTTTTTTATTTACATGAATATATAAAGATATTCACAGACAAATGGTGATTAGGGTGAGGTCCCCAGAATATCACCATTGACATTTCTGAACAAAAGAAAGGCCATTCTCATCCTCTCTAGAAAGTGTACTTGAAGGAAAGTTACCCAGAAAAATGTTCTAGACTGCCTGCGACCCCATTCCTAATCTTCTCAGACTCACCTGTTTCCTGGGGCTTTGGACAGTTGATCCTGGCTTACCGACAACTGATCCTTTATAAGTTTAGATAACCGTAGAATTTATCTTACAATTCAAAAGAGTTTTTAGAGTAAAAAGGGGTGCTGTTAATAATTACACTGCCATCACAGACCTAAACTAGGATTCTGTGTGTGAACCAGAGCATATGGCCAAGCCAAATTTGAATGACTAACTTCCTGCAGCCACAATCTGATAGAGACTTCTGCTTGCTCACCTGTAACATTATCTGGGCTTCCCTCTTGACTCTGAGGTGTAAGAACAGTGGTTTCAGCTTGAAGCCTGTCTTAGTCCATTAGTGCTGCTATAACAAAATACCTGAGACTGCGTAATTTATAAAGAACAGAAATTTATTTCCCATGGTTCTGGAGGGTGGAAGTTCAAGATCAAGGTGCCAGCATTTTTGGTGTTCGACGAGGACCTGCTCTTTGCTTCCAAGATGGCAACTTAAATGCTGCGTCCTCACATGGCAGAAAGTGGAAGGGCAAAAAGGGTTTAGCTGGTTCCCTCCAGCCCTTTTATAAAAGCACTAATTCATTCATGTGGGTGGAGCCCTTGTGACCTAATCACTTCCCAAAGCCACACCTCTTAATACTGCAGCTTTGGGGATTAAGTCTCAATATGCATTTTGGAGGGAACACAAATGTTCAAACCATAGCACAGCCCATGGACGTGCAACCCGGAAGTTTAAGAAAATTAACATTCTATGGAGCAAACCTTTGATCAATGGGATGTGGGAATTAGCGGATAAGTTTTTTCTTTTCTTTCTAAGAACAAACTGTAATAAAAGCTACAGACAGGGCCTCTCAGAAGGCAGTAATGGAAAAGAAGAGTCAGGTCTGCTTGATGTGAAGTCGTGGCCAGCCCAGTAATGCACTCCTGCACTCCCTCTTCCCATTTCTTACTTTCTTCTCTCTTTCTTTCACTCCTGATCCGTGGGATCTCACTTCCTAATAAATCGATACCACGTAAGCTTATACCTCAGGCTCTGCTCTCTGAGGAACCTGGCTAAGAAAATTTGGAACACTTACATCCATACAAACATTGTTGGCACTGTCTTTGAGGAATCCATTGAATGTATTTCAGTTAGTTACTTCGGAAAATAGCTACTAGTATTTGACAGTAGGCAGCTGTAAAATTTAGAGGTCAGGGGCTTAAGAAGACATAATCTTGATAAAACTAAAGCTTTCGATGTAACAACTATTTGCAAAAGCTCTCAACAACAGAACTCAGTGGCAGCAGTTCTGCAAAAGTGCTAACAGAAGTAAAGTCCCTACCCTGAGGGAAAAATTGTGAAAAAAAAGTATGGCAATGGTGTGATGCAGTAAAGCAAAGCAAAGGAGGTGGCCCAAATGTAGAAATGCACAGAAACAGCAATTTTGCAGGAAGCAGTTGCATGAGGAGGCTGAGGAGCAGAGAGTGTGTGCTTTGTGGAAACCAACAAATCTGGAAACTTATGCTGGCTTCGCAAAAAATATCCTGCAGATAGCTGGCTCAAAAATGCCCAGTCCTATGAACGGTGTATTGGAAAAGGGACTAGAAGCTTTTATAAACAACATCTATACAAGGATCTATCAAAGAAAGGGAAGAAAGGAGCAGCAAAGGTCCCCAAAGAAGAAGGGTATTCACCAGAAAATTATTGCTATGGGAGAGATCAAAATTATAAAAAATAAAATTTTCATTAATTTAAAAGAAATGCCATTAAAAAAGTATACAAGGAAGCAGAAATACAAGAACTCAGGGAAGAGATGTATTGGAACAACAAACAGTCTCCAAATAAACATTAAAGAAAGCAAATTAAGTGACATGGAAAATAGAAATGAGAAAATTCAAAAGAAAATGGTTCAAAAAAGCGTTAAAAATATTACAGAGGAAAAGGAAGAGAGAGGAGGACAGAAAATCAGCCCAAATAACTTTTGAACATAGTATTTTGACTGTATACTTCAGATTAAAGATAAAAATAGTATACACATATTGAATTTTAATTAGTTGCTTTGTTTTTTACAGTCATATGGGTTAGTGATTCTGAAATAACTTCTGGGTATTTTAGGATTGAATAAATAAATATATTGAGAATAATGGGCCTCAGGTTTCTTCTTGTTGGAGATCTCAGTTACAAGTACATAGAGGGTGGAAGTTAAAATGAACCTCATGGTATGGAGTGGAATTTGAGGTAAATGCCTCAGCTCACAATTATACACAGACACATACACACACACACCGATGTAATTCATGCATTTCCTAGCTCTCCATGCTAAGGGCCCTGGGAGGAAGATGCCTCAGTACCAATAAGCACCTAGACCTTGCCGTCTGAAATGGCTTGGAGAAGTGGCCTCTTTGGAGAAAAGGCTGACTCTAGGGTTGTGGCAGGTAAAATACAAGATGAGTAGGATGGCATCCTTCTGTGCCAGGAAGTAAGAAAGTGAGCAAAGAATAAGGGGATATGCCAAAGCCCCAGGAAGCAACTTATAAAGATATCATCGCTGGTCAATTCTTGGACAATTCAAGCACCAAAATAAATAATGATAGAAAAAATTATTATTCATTGAATAAAATGAGAGTCCATCAATTCCTAATGATATAAAAAGTAAATAAATAAAAAGGAAAGACTCCTTACTATAGAAGGCCAGCCAAGGAAAATAGAAGGAATGATAGAATTGGGAAATCCTAGTTAGAATCAGGAAATTGGGCAGCCATTATAGGAATAGTTGATTTGGGCCAAAATCAGTGAGTGAAAGTTTGAGACTATGTAAGTATCCTGCTTCTATCAAAATGTCTCCCTTCAAGATACTTACTAATTACAAAAGGAAAAAATAATGACTTTACAGCAGAGAAACCTTGTAAATGCCATCTTCCCCAAAGGATGAAAGTTAACTTTAGACAAACTCAGATCAAGCTCCTTTTGATATGATTCACTGAGAAGATCATAACATCATTTTTGTGGTATCGTACTATACTTCCATTGCCTCTTGGCCTTTTGCTAAGATCAAGTGTTGTACTATACTTTGCTATCATTATTTTAGGGTGTATTCTTTCTACTTATAAAAAAAAAATTAACTGTAAAACAGACTCAGACAGGTCCTTCAGGAGGTGTTCCAGAAGAAGGCGTTGTCATCACAGGAGATGACAGCTCCATGCCTGTTATTGCCCCTGAAGACCTTCCAGTGGGACCGGCTGTGGAGGTGAAGACAGTGATACTGATGATCCTGACCCTGTGTAGGCCTAGGCTAACATGTGTGTTTGCGTCTTAGTTTTTAACAACAGAGTTCAAAAAGTTAAAAAATTAAAAATAGAAAAAAACTTATAGAATAAGGATATAAAGAAAGAAAATATTTTTGTACAGCTGTACAATGTGTTTGTGTTTTAATCTAAGCATCATTACAAGAGTCAAACAGTCAAAAAAATTAAAAAGTTTATAAAGTGAAAGTTATAGTAATCTAAGTTTAATTTTTTATTGAAGAAAGAAAAATATTTTATAAGTTTAGTGTAGCCTGAATGTCCAGTGTTTATAAAGTCTATGGTAGCATAAGCTAATGTCCTAGGCCTTCACATTCACTCACCAGTCACTCACTGACTTACCCAGAGCAACTTCCAGTCCTGTAAGCTCCATTCATGGTAAGTGTCCTATAGAGGTGTACCAATTTTTATCTTTTATATTATATATTTACTGTACCTTTTCTGTGTTTAGATATGTTGAGACACACAAATACTTACCATTGTGTTCCAATTGCCTACAGTGTTTAGTACAGTAACATGCTGTACAGGTTTGTAGACTAGGATCAATAGACCATACCTTATAGCCTAGATGCGTAAAAGGATATACTATCTAGGCCTGTGTATATGATGTTTGCACAATGACAAAATCACCTAATGATGTATTTCTCAGTCTGTGGCCCTGTTCTTAAGCAATGGGAAATACTAGGAGGGCAAAGACAAGGGTAAGAAAATCTGTTTAATTGGAGAATAAAAAGACAAGAAAATGAACAAGATAAAAGATTTGAAATTCAAGAGGATCAATCAAGGAGGCTATTCTACAAATAGAAGTTCTAGAAAGAGAAAACAAAGAAAATGTAGAAATAATATTTATCAAACACATTAAAGAAAATCTTTCCCAGAGCTGAAAAGAGATATATCTTTAAGAACACAGTAACAGGTAGTGAGAACACAGCCCAGGGGCTAAGGCAATTAGAAAGTAACCTCATATTTTATTCTCTGATATCTATGTGAAATATGAAACTATCTAAGTGTAACGATTACCTGGATGATTTCAAAGTTAACCAGAGCAAGAACTAAGGAGCAAAACATTAAGCATAGGACCAAATTGTCCTAGGGAAACCAGCCTCGAAATCCAAATCTCAGATCCCAGAAATTTCAGAAGTTCTCAAACCAACCAACCAACCACCCCACAATGAAGGTGGTATGCCAAAGGCAGGAGCCAAATGAAAGTGCTGCCAGGGTCAAACTGAAATAATTTGAACAGGAAAATAAAATAGTATCAGATTATAACTCGAAGAATAAAATAAATATCTATGAGTTCATAATGACATGAATTAAATGATTGGATAAATAAATGGGAGATAAAAGATAAATCTTCCATGTAGAAATATTCCAAATAATATCTAGATAGTTTGCCTTCAAGGAGGTGGTGCATAATCCCCACTCTGACAGCCTTAACCGTGAGCTGCACATAGTTACTTCCTTCTGAAGATGGTCTTATGAAAGGGGGGGAAAAGTGCAGTTTTGCAGTAGAGAAGTTTGACAAACACTACATTGGTGAAAAGCATGGTTAACAGCAGTGATAAATCACGTTCATAGCGTGCATCTTTGATAGGATGTGATTAGAGCGACAATTTTTCTCCAAGGTCTTCTTCCCCAAAACCCATAACCCCACCCCAGCCATTAGAAAATCGTTAGACAAACCCCAACTGACATTCTACAACTACTTCTCAAAACTGTCAAGGTCATCGAAAACAAGGCAAGTCTGAAAAACTGTCACAGCCAAAAGGAGTCTAATGAGACATAACTACTAATGGAATCTGGTGTCCCAGGTGGGACCCTGGAGCAGAAAAACGACATGCTATAAAAACTAAGAAAATCTGAAAAAAGCACAGACTTCCGTTAATAATGTATCAATATCGGGTCATTAGTTGTGACAAATAATCTGTAATAATGTATGATGCTAATAATAGGGGACACTGGGTTGGGGTATATTGGAAATCTCTTTACTATCTTGGCAATTTTCCTATAAATCTGAAACTATTCTAAGTTTATTTAAAAAGAAAAATACAAACTGCACATCCTACTCTGGAGTTTGCCCCTCCCTGAGGGGGCGGTGGAGCTGCATAGGCGGGCCAGTCACGTCCTGTCCCCTGAACTCTGCCTCCACTGGGCCAGACACAGTTGTTTGTTGCTATTGTCTCCTGTGCACACCATTACTCAGCAGGAAATTCAAAGGGCCCTAGGATTAGGCTCATCTTTGCACATTTATTGCTGTTCCTAGATCCTGAATCCTTTCCTGAAATCCCTGGAGATCTAATTATTTATTACTAACTGGCTGCCAGCTGGCAGGGCCTTTGGCCTCCTCTTCCTGCAACAGCCCAAGTGCCCGGCCTCTGCTCTGACCTCCTTCCTGGCTCTCACAAGTTGATTTATTTCTGAAACAGAATCAAAGCACACTAGTTCTGGAAGGAAACTTAGACTGTACAGTCAAATCTTTTCACTTTATAGATAAGGAAATTGAGATCCAGAAATCTCATAGCTAGTCTTGACCCCACTGGCAAACTGACCCTCATTTTCAAATCTTTTGGGGTAAATGTAAGATAAAATATTTACTGAGTCGCTTTCTCCTTGGCTTCTAAAGCTCCTATATTCGGAAGAAAAGATAGTTGATATTTCATTTCTTACTTAATGAAGCAGAGTGTAAAAAATGGAATTAATTTTAACTTTTAAGGCTTGATCTATATTTTCCTTTAAATCAGAGGTCACATTTTTCTTTATGGAAATGAACTTGAGGATATTATTCATTTCAATGAATCATTGACCATGTTATCTCCTTTTAGATGATATGGTAAAAATTTGCTGAAGCAATCTCCAAGACAGCAATCTAAATTTAGAGTTGTGCCTTATTGCAGATTCTCAAAATAATATATTTATTCTGTAGCTTTTGCAAATTGTCCCTTGGCAATCTCAATAATAATGATAAAAATGGGGACATCTCTGAAGATATACCACAGGTCCAGAGGCATGGAATTCTTGCCTCTTCTGACTGATCATATATTTGAAAATATCCATGCTGGCAGTACATTATTTTTTTTCTTGCCAAAAATCACTTTAGACATTTTAGGTAGAAAAAAGAAGAAGAAATCAATTAGTATCTTGCTGAAACAATCCCACCAAATCTCAGGATGTATTTAAGAAGTGGAAAAAAATAGTTGGGATTTCAGTATGTCATACATGAAAAGTTAGGGTGACTTTTAGAAATACTGATTTTTCTCTTATGCTTTTGAGTACTCAAAGGCAATCATGTCCGATGGTTACTCTAACTCCCACCAAAGCAATAAAATAGGAATATGACCACTCAAATCTCAAAGAAAAACGCATTTGTGCCTCCAAACTTTCTGCTATTTCTTTTGACATCTAGCATCAAGAAAAGATTACTTCGAAAATGGTAACCATTTCCTAGAATTGACCCAGATCACCTTTCTAATGAAGCCATAGATTAAATACAGTGACAAAATGAATAAACTGTCACTATAAGCAATAGCACAGAAGAATCTCACAATTACAATGTTGAGTTAAACGAACCAGACATGGTACACACTGCGTGATTCCATTTGTATACAGTTCAGATACAGGCAGAACTAACCTATGAAGTCGGGATACAGTTGCCGCTGGGAAGTTGGACCAGGAGGGCCTTCTTTGTATCTTACGCTGTTCTGCTTCTTAATACATGTGCTGGTTACACCCGTATGTTCTTTTGGTGAAAATTAATTGAGTTGATTACACTTATGGTATGGGTACTCCTCTCTATCTAAGCACAACATGCTTTATAACAAGTTCATTTAAGAAAATCAGTCTGAAGATCTTTGCCTCAGACAGGCGACTTTTGGCCTACAGTTCTTAGTAAAGCCAATCTGCATTTGGTAAAAGAAACTTAAATTATGATTACAATTACACTAAAAGATTTGCATCAATTTTAAGATTGTTCCTTCAGATATTAGCTATGGCATACATGATTTCTAATGTCTTTGCTAAGCTTTTTCATTAATTCAGTTCAACCTTCCTTAAAGCATGTAAGTGATGCACAAAGAATGGAAGTTTTGACTTGACATGGTAGTGAATAAAACTATTAGCACAAATGGTTATTTAGAACTAAAAATAGTTCGGCATGCTATCATTTCAATTTAAAAAAGAAAAGCATTTAAAATTGATCCTGAAACATAGCATTTAGTATCATTACACAGTATGCACGTTTTTAGCACACTTTGAAAATACCGACTGGATATCCTGGGAGCCCTTATCACAGTAGACCACAGCCCATTGAAAAATCTGTCCATCATGTGGTTGTTGCCATAGCAACAACCTAGTTCCAGCTGGAAAGAACAGGATGGCTGTGCAGGCTCCCACAGAACGATATGCTTGTTTTTTCCCACTGTCCAGCTGTAAACCGCCATTTCTGGGGGTATGGTGGGGTGTGGACATGCACATCCTACCAGGAAACAGGTTCTGTGGACAGAGACGTGGACAGAGGGCACACCCATTTCAATGCCTCTTGTTTGTTTACTTACAAGTTATGTGATGACACCTGACCAGGTGGATGCCTTGTAATTGCTTCTGATGCTGTGATTTCTGATCAAGCTTCCATATTAAGAGGAGCAATTTTACATAATTTAAACATAATTTTCACTCTTGCTCTGCCACTGGAAATCTTGTTACCATCTCTGGGTTGTCAGAAGACTTCTTTATGCCTGTAGGGGGGTTTTGATGCTCCTGGTGGAAACTCATGCTAATGCTGTCCAGATGGGACAGGCTATGGTGGTTTCCAGGCCGGAAACCTCCTCTGAGTGGTGAGGAAGAGGCCCCCTTTGGCAGGACTGAATCTGGCTCGCTCTCCTCTCATGTTTCAACATGTGGATTTAATTCTCCGAGTCAGAATACTAGAAATATGGCTGTCTGGTGTCCTGTGTAAGAGCTCAGGGTCATAGACCTGAGTAAACCCAGGAGGCATCCCAAGTTTCTCTTTAGATCCAGAGAGATTCTTGCTTTTATATGTATTAATTTAAAAATAGCCAGTAAAAATCAATGGAAATGTATATTCGTATGATAGATTGAAGGGTTGTGATTATTTCCTTTTGTCTTTTTCACTATTCTACAAACATTAATTTTATAATATAAACTGAATATACTTTATTATTTAAATTGTCTTAATTTTTAAACTCTTCATCTTGAAAACAAATTTAAATTTACCAAGAAGTTGCCAAACCAGAACAAACCTCATCAAATGTTAACCTTATATATAACCACAGTACAATTATTAAAACTTTATTTATTTAACTTATTTTTAATTTCAAAATAGTACGGGGGCACAAATATTTTTGTTACATGGATACACTGTAATAATGCCAAAGTCAGAGCTTTTGGTGTGCCCGCCACCAGGACAGTGTTCATTGTACCCAATAGGTAAGTTTTTATCCAACATATCCCCTCCTGCCTTCCCCCTTTCTGTTTTCTAATGTCCTTTACATCTCTTTGTGCCTGTGTGTACCCATTGTTTAGCTCCCACTTATTAGTGAAAAGATGTAGTGTTTGGTTTTCCATTCCTGAGATACTTTCCTTAGGATAATGGTCTCCAGTTCTGTTCAAGTTACTGTGAAAGACATTATTTCATTCCTTTTAATGGCTGAGTAGTACTCCAGGGTGTGTGTGTGTGTGTGTGTGTGTGTGTGTGTGTGTGTGTATACACCAAATTTTCTTTGTTCACTCACAGATTGATTGGCACTTAGGTTTATTCCACATCTTTGCAATTATAAATTGTACTGCAATAAACATTAAAGTGCAGATGTCTTTTTCATATGTTTATTTTCCTTTGGGTAAATAATCAGGAGTAGGATTGCTGGATTGAATAGTAGGTCTACTTTTAGCCTTTTGAGGAATCCCATACTGTTTTCCACAGAGATTTACTAGCTTGCAGTCCCACCAACAGTGTATGAGTGTTCCCTTTTCTCTACATCCACACAAGCATCTGTTGTTTTCTGACTTTTTAATAATGGCCATTCTGACAGGGGAGAGGTGGTATCTCATTGTGGTTTTAATTTATATTTCCTTGATGATTAGTGATGTTGAACATTTTTCGTATGTTTTTTGGCCATTTGTCTATCTTCTTTTGAAAAAATTATGTTCATGTCTTTTTGTCCACTTTTAATTTGGTTGTTTGTTTCTTGCTGTTTTGTTTGAGTTCTTTATAGATTCTGGATATTAGTCCTTTGTTGGATGTATAGTTTGAAAATATTTTTTCCCATTCTGTAGGTTGCCTTTTTGCTCTGTTGATTATTTCTGTTGCTGTGCAGAAGCTTTTTAACTTAATTAAGTCCCATTTATATATTTTTGTTGCTGCTGTATTTGCCTTTGTGCTCTTAGTCATAAATTCTTTGCCTAGACCTATGTCTAGAAGAGTTTTTTCTACGTGTTCTTCTAGAATTTTTATAGTTTAATGCCTTACATTTAAGTCTTTTATCCATCTTGATTTAATTTTTGTATACGGCGACTGACAGGGGTCCTGTTTCATTCTTCTGCATGTGGCTATCCAGTTTTCTCAGCACCATTTATTGAATAGGACTTCCTTTCCCCAGTGTATGCTTTTGTCTGCTTTGTCAACGATCAGTTGGTTGTAAGTAGATGTTTCTATTTCTGGGTTCTCTATTCTTGCGATTCCCAACCCCTAGGCTGTGGATTGGTCCTAGTCGGCAGCTTGTTAGGAACGGGGCCACACAGCAGGAGGTGAGCAGCAGGCAAGCCAGTGAAGCTTCATCTGTATTTACAGCCCCTTCCCATGGCTTGCATCACTGCCTGAGCTCTGCCTCCTGTCAGATCAGTGGCAGCATTAGATTCTCATAGGAGCATGAACCTTACTATAAACTGCACATGCAAAGGATCTAGGTTGCATGCTCCTTATGAGAATCTAACGCCTGCTGATCTGAGGTCAAGCCAAGGTGATGATGCTCGTGCTGGGGAGCAGCTGCAAATACAGATTATCTTCAGCAGAGAGGTTTGACTGCACAATAAATGTAATGCACTTGAATCATCCCGAAACCATCCACCCACCACTGATCAGTGGAAAAATTGTCTTCCATGAAACCAGTCTCTAGTGCCAAAAAGGTTGGGGACCACTGGTCTATTCTGTTCCATTGGTCTATGTCTCCACTTTTATACCAGTACCATGCTGTTTTGGTTACTAAATCCTTGTAGTATAATTTGTGATGCCTCCAGATTTATTCTTTTTGCTTAAGATTGGTTTGGATATTTTGGCCTTTTTTTTTGGTTCCAAATGAAGCTTAGGATTATTTTTTCTAGATAAATATGTGAAATATGACGTTGGTATTTTGATTGGAATTGCATTGAATTTGTAAATTGCATTGAATTTGTAAATTGTTTTGGTCAGAATGGACATTTTAATAATGTTTATCCTACCAATCTATGAACATGGGATATTTTTCCATTTGTTTGTGTCATCTATGATTTCTTTCATCAGTGTTTTGTAGTTCTCCTTGCAAAAATTAAACCTTCATTTATTAGTTGGTATACTATAGCAAGGAGCTTTTCCTCTCCCATTCATCTATCTACCTATCTCTATCTATCCATTTATCTATTATATCTATCTATCCATATCTCTCTCTATCCTTTCTTCTATATCTATTTATCTATCCCTATCCATCTATCTTTATCTATCTAACTACCATCATCATTCATCTGTCATCTTTCTTTGTATCAGTATAGATTCATGAATATCTATTTCATTCTATGGATTGTAGTCCATTTCTGTAATTATTTTCTTGTTCAAATCATACCTAATTTGGCTGTTGGGACACAAGATGCCTCTTGTGTCCTTTTGCCACACCTGTATCATTCTTTGAGCACATGCTTATTCTCTGGTGTCTTATGATGCTCTAGGCTCATCCTGTAATTCCCTGCCTCAGTCCTAGAATTCAGTCATTACCCTGAGTATCCCTGGTTTCCTTTATTGGACAACAGTATTAAGAAAACAAAATATTAGTACTAGTGGAATCTCACTCTAT
Organism: Indri indri; assembly: GCA_004363605.1. Classification (NCBI taxonomy): domain Eukaryota; kingdom Metazoa; phylum Chordata; class Mammalia; order Primates; family Indriidae; genus Indri; species Indri indri. The sequence goes on along the minus strand of RJWJ010024743.1, from coordinate 7,974 downwards.
TTTTAAAAATCAGAGAAAATTTATCTGCTCACTACTTCTCTTGCTGTTAAGAAAAATTATGCTTCAGAACCAAAAGTTTTATTTAAAAACTGTATTTCCAATATAGAGTATCACATTTTTTGAAAAACCGTGTTTACTATTTCCTTCCTGATTACAAGAGTAATATATATACACTGTGGAAAAATTTTAAAATATATAAAGATACAAATAAGGAATAAATTTCCGTTGCAAATTGCTAATCACTGTAACTTTTTTTTTTTTTACTTATCCTTACTTTTTCTTTGGATTTTTATACATTGAAAT
>RJWJ010024742.1:0-24551 GCA_004363605.1 Indri indri | reverse complement strand
GGAGTTCGAGACCAGCCTGAGCAAGAGCGAGACCCCGTCTCTACCAAAAATAGAAAGAAATTAATTGGACAGCTAAAAAGATATATAGAAAAAATTAGCCGGGCATGGTGGCGCATGCCTGTAGTCCCAGCTACTCAGGAGGCTGAGACAGTGGGATTGCTTGAGCCCAGGAGTTTGAGGTTGCTGTGAGCTAGGCTGACGCCACGGCACTCGCCCCAGGCAAGAAAGTGAGACTCTGTCTCAAAAAAAAAAAAAAAAAAAAAAAATTCAAGATCCATTTCTGATAATAACCCTTTCTGAAGTAGGAATAAATGGATACCACTTTAATGCAATAAATAATATATATCTCAAACCAAAAGTAAGCATCACGCTTAATGGTGAAGCACTAGAAGAATTGTTATTAATGTCAGAAACAATGCAGGCTTTCCTACTTTTATTACTACTACTGACAGAATTCTGGAAGGGCAATTAGACAGGAGGAAAAAAAAAGAGTATAAAGGAAGAAGCAAGGTTATTATCTCATGTATTTATATAAATTCCTAAAAAACCCAAGAGAATCAACTGACAACTGTGAGAAAGAATGAAAGTATATCAAAGTGGCTGGTTACAAAAATAATTTTGTCCTATAGACAAACAACATAAAATATAATGGCATAAAATATAATGCCATTCATAATAGTAACAAATAGGAAAGAAACTATGGTATTCTGAAGGACATAGAAAGCCCTTGTGGCCAGGTGTGGTGGCTCACACCTCTAATCCTAGCACTCTGGGAGGTGGAGGTGGGAGGATGGCTTGAAGTCAGGAGTTCAAGACCAGCCTGAGCAAGAGTGAGACCCTGTCTCTAATCAAAAAAGAAAGAAAGAAAGAAGGAAAGCCCTTGTATAGTTTTTAAAAGACATACTTTCTTCTCCAATAAGATGAATATTGTGATGATGTCAATTTTCCCTAAATTAATCTATAAAAATTAATCCCCCCAAAGGATTAAATTCATTTGAGAGAGTAAGCAAATGGATAGCTAATAAAATCTAGGAAGTATTGCCCTATAAAACATTTCAGTGTATTCTAAGCCTATATTGTCCTGAGATATAGAGATACATCAATGGGATAGAACACTATTTTTAAAAACCTTAAATGTATGTGGAGTTTAATAGGTGATAAAAGTGGCATTTTAAAGCAGTGGGAAAAGGTTAGATTACTTAGAAAATGATGCTGAGACAATTGGCTAGCCATATAGGGTGGGGAAAAAGCAAGATCCCTACCTCATTGCTCACACAAAAATAAATTCCAGATGGAGACAACACTAAGAGTAAGAGAAAAAAAACCCCATAACAGCATTAAACGAAAACATCAATGAGTATTCTTATTGTCTTGGAGTAGGGGAAGGCTGTTTGTTTAAGCATGTAAAAAAAAAAAATCAGAAACCTTTATGAAAAAGACCGACTCATTTGACTCTTAAAATAATTAAAATTCTCTATATGATATGAAAACATTGTAAACATGGTTGAAAGATAACCAAAATGAAATAGTATAGACCAATAAATTATAATTCATATATAACACTTCTATGAGCAAACATTTATAAAAGGAGTAAGGAATATACCAAAAAGAAAAGTTGGCAAATGATGTTGAAGGTAAATCATACCAGTAAAAATAGAAATTGCTGATAAAAAAGTATTACTACTCATTTTCTTGTTTGCAAAAAACAGAAACTGACACTGGTTAGTTTCAGCAAAAAAGGAATTTACAGGAGGCCTATCAGGTTAGCTCACAGAATAAAGAGAGCTGGAGAAACAGGCTTGGGCAGTAAACCAGGGAGGCAGACACCTGTAAGAACTTGCCACTAGAGTAGCCAGTTGGACACTTGCTGCTACCACGCCTGGAACTGTGCACCACTGCTCTGCTACACTGCCGAATACATAGCCACTAGATTCATTAATTTACTGCACTATCTCCAACTAACCTTGTATCAATACTTCCAGATCCAAGGTCCAGGTAGGAGCATCTAGTTGGTCTTTCTTAAGTCATCTTCCTGGGCTCTGGCTTTTAGGGGTTGGAAAGGGAATACCTGCTCCCCGTTCCCTACCCAGTTTTCATAATGGGAGCTTGTCGTCCTGCCTAAATTGGTATCCCCTCCAGATAAGAAGTCGGTTTAGTTGCTGGATAGCTGAAAGATCAGTGCTTTGTGTTCAACCTCACTCATCCAAACAAAAGTACATTAATATGCCATCTTTTGTTCATCAGATTTGTCAATGTGACAAAGACTGAAAATCTCAACACTATCTTAGGATTAGGAAATATGTGTTCCCCATTCACTGTTGGCAGGATAAAACCTTTCTAGAGGTCAGTTTGATAATAGGTGCCAAATATAATATGTACATACTCTTTGATGCAAGGTTTCGGCTAAGGAGATAGCTGCAGGGGTAGACAAAATATAGGTCATGATAATATTTACTGCATTGTTGTTTTTAATGTCTTTTTCTAGCTTGAGGGTAAGGAGTAGGTACAGAGAGGGGCAGTGGAAGATTTACTACAGAATGCTGTTTGGGGTGAGTCTTCAAGAATGAACATCTTAGTGTTCCAACTATAGACTCTTCCAAGCCTGTTCTGGCTAAGCTGGGATTGGACGGCTTTGGGGACCCATGGGGACCAATAAGCCTAGAATGGTGAGAGGGGCCAGACTGGAAAGAGGGTTCTTACCAGTCCCACCAAGGAGTTCAGACTTCATTTAGATATACTGTTGCCACATAACCAATCTGCTCTATGATGGCTACCATACTGGGTACTCAATGATGAGTAAGATGGGTCTCAGTGAGGTTGAAGCTTGTACTTTAGTAATGGCGACAGACTGTAAATGGAATTCTAATATGGTCAAGTCAGTGTCATGCCAGAGGTGACGAGAGAGCCTGTGGAAGAGATGCCTCCTGAAGGCGGTGATACCTAAGGTGAAGCTTTAAGGATGAGGAGAAGTTAGCTAAATGAAGAGGTTCAAGGAAAAGTGTTCACGGCAGAGAGAACGGCTTTGGCAAAGGTCCTCATGTCTGGATCAAAGCACCCGGAGCCACAAACTGTCTGCGAAAGTTGAGGACCATTGCATTCACACTCTAGTATGAATGATCAGATGGCTTCCTTCCTGATGTCCAGATGAGCTCAAGTTGCAGTGAGGAGCTGGGGACAGATATTTTGACTAGGAGATGGGAGTGAGGTGATTAGGCACGATGAAGACCACCTTGGGAATGTCATAGGGCCCTGCTTACAATGCAGCAGAAAGCCAGAGGGAAAAACCATTTACTTTAAATGTGAGGTAAGGTTGCCTTCATGCTTTAAAAAGGTGAATCCCTTCCCTGATTTCTCCCTTCAGCAGTAACCAGGACTCAGGCTAGCCTGTTAGCAAAGAGGAGAACCTACAGAGAGGTCACGTACCAGTGGTTTTGGGCTAAAGGCAGTCCAAAGATGTACTGTTTTTTTTTTTTTTCTGCACTTTTTTTTTCATGGAACCAACATTTAAAAATAGGATTTCCACCTTCTCTTAAAAAATCAGTTGATCTGGTAATACTGAACTCTCATTCTCGCACGGGAACAACTGGCTGGAACTGAGTGGCAGCCACCACTTTAAAAGGATTTTAACTTGCAGTTTGTGATTGTCCCTATTGTTCCTTATATTCTCCCCAACACTGAGAGCCAAATCACTTGAAGGTCAATATGATTGAAACACCAGGATTCTTCACTCATTGCTGTGACCTAGATCTGGTCCATGTGATATTTGTGGGTCCGTGACCTCCGGTTTATAGGCCGATATAAGGGCTTTAATCAAACTTGGGTTTGAATTGGACAAGAACTGTACCAATCCCAAAACCGTTGCATTGAAGATTAAAGAAGATATTGCATGCTTGGCATGATGTGTGGAATATAGCAGCTTTTATAAGCATCCGCTAGGAATGTAAGCTGCAGGCGGGCAGGCAGAAACCGTGTTAGTTTCATTCTTTGTAGTATTCCCATGGTCTAGCACAGTGCCTGGCACATAGCAGGTTCTCAGTAATTACCTGTTCAATGAATGAACGAATGATGGGAGAGCTCAGAGGATTCTAAAGGTTTGAATGAAAAGTAAGGTAGTTCCAATACAGAGCTTCGCCGGACCCCCAAGGTGTAGCAAAGGCCATCCGGTCGTGCCAGGCTCTGTGACGGCGTTCGGATGGCACGCAGGCGGTGGGGATCTGCAATGTCCCTTGGGGGCCAGGCGGGGTTGCCTTGCCCAGGACCGGTCAGGGCCATGCCCACCAGCTCTTCTATGGTCTTGTGAGGGGTGGCATCCTGATTCCTGCATGTTCCCTAGGTCTGCGCCATCCGATCAGCAAAGACCGAGACCCACCCTTGGGGTCCACCGCCCAGCCCCTCCACGCCTGGACCGCGCCCACACTAGACATGGCCTCCTTCGGGCTTCACGCAGCAGCACCGCGCCCACAGCCGAGAGTACTAGCGTCCGGCTGGAGAAGCGGCTACGTTCCCACAGTCAACATGGCGGCCGTGGCGGCTTCAGAGCCAGGCGGGAGGTGCCGGAGTCGGGTCACGTGAGCGGCCCAGCTGGGCGGACCGCGTGCGCGCGCGCGCCCGCCCGCCCCGCCGGCCGCCGCTCGCTCGCTCGCTGGGTGCGCGGCGCTCTTAGGAGTGTGGGGCGTCGAGCCCCGGGCCCGGTGAGGCGCGGCGCGGCAGGATGCGGCGGCGGCCGTGGCGGAGCCGTGGGCCGGGCGGGCCGGCGCGGTGATGAGCGTCTGCGGCCGCCGCCATGTCCAAGGTAACGGCGCCCGGGCCCGGGCCGCCCGCGGCGGCGGCGGCGGGCGGGAAGGAGAAGCGCTCCTTCAGCAAGCGGCTGTTCCGGAGCGGCCGCGCGGCCGGCGGCGGCGGCGCTGGGGGTCCCGGGCCGGCCGCGCCCTCCTCGCCATCCTCCGCACGCTCGGTGGGCAGCTTCATGAGCCGCGTCCTGAAAACGCTGTCCACGCTCTCGCACCTTAGCTCTGAGGGCGCCGCCCCGGACCGCGGCGGCCTCCGCAGCTGCTTCCCGCCCGGGCCGGCCGCCGCGCCCACGCCGCCGCCGCCCGCCTCGCCCGCGCCGCCCGCGCCGCCCTCCTGCGCCGCGGATCCGGTGCCCGGCGTGGCGGGGCTCCGCAACCACGGCAACACGTGCTTCATGAACGCCACGCTGCAGTGCCTCAGCAACACCGAGCTCTTCGCCGAGTACCTGGCGCTGGGCCAGTACCGGGCGGGGCGGCCAGAGCCCTCGCCTGACCCCGAGCAGCCTGCGGGCGGTGGCGCGCAGGGCCAGGGCGAGGTCACCGAGCAGCTGGCGCACCTGGTCCGGGCCCTCTGGACCCTGGAGTACACGCCTCAGCATAGCCGCGACTTCAAGGTGAGCCCGCGCGCGGCGCCGCTCCCAAGTCCCTGGGGGCACCCGCCCGCCCAAGTCTTCCTTCCCTCCGCTCCTCTCGGCTAGGCAGACGTCTACATTGGTTGCTCGGAGAGGTCTGGGACAGATGTCACTGATTGTAAGGGACATTCATTCATTGTATACTTATTGACAGCTTACTACATACTTGCCCCTACCGTGTGATAGGCAAGTTGGGGGACGATATTGCAGTGAGCAAGACTGCCTGCCTTCTAGGAACTTGCAGTCTTAGGGGGTGGGAGTGTTCAGCCTGTGGTCAAATCCTGGTTCTGCCGCTTACTAGCAGTGTGACTGCGGGCAGGTTACTCAACCTCTCTGTGCCACAGTTTCTTTATCTGGCACCTACCTTATAAAGTGGTTGTGAGCTACAAACAAATTAATCTGTTAGGTTAAACACTACGAAGTTATCCATTTTTGATCTTATGGCACTTTTACAGTGTTCAATCTCATGTATAAAATGCTTCAGCTGTGCCTAGTACCATGTGTATTTGCTATTATTATTTGTGTTATTTAACACTTTAATAACTTAACGAGATAATATCAAATAGAAGTTTGAAGAAAGCAAAACCAGGTGATGCGATTGGTGTTCTGGCAGCCTACTTTAAATTGGGGGACATATGTGGCCCTTGGGGCCCTCATTTGCTGTCTGCGAATGTAGTGAGAGGGTGAGATTTGAGAGCTGAGTGGTGGCGGGCTGGGGCCAGATGGTACAGGGCCAATTTGGGCTGCACTAAGGAATTGGGCTCTTACTCTAAGCAGAAGGGGAAAATGATTTGAGAGTGTATATGGGTTACTTTTAGTTGGGACACGGATATGATATTAAATAGAATGACATCAAACAGCGAGAAAGTTAACTCCTTTTCTGTTCTCTTTCTGTCCTGATCAGGCCCAGAAGAAGGTCTCCTCTTTATATCAGCCTGTTTTTAACATCTCTTTGCTCATCCCCCATCCCTTTTGTTTTTTAAACAGAGAACAAGCTTCAAGTTTAGAGGCTTTGGCAGGCCACCATAGCTTGAATTTAATAAGGTTATGTTTTTATTAGGTTTGTTTTTTAATTTGTCTTCAATTTATGGCAAATGGTACTGGTTTCCCATTGGTGCTATATATTTTCTTTATAAAATGCATTTATTTACATAAAAATAGATGATTTGGTTAAAATAGAAAACGGTGATGTAGCTGAAGAGTCTGCACTTGGTTACTTTCTTGCTGAACAACAGGGCTAGTGTGCGTCCCTCCCCTTTTAATACTTTCTTTTTTTTTTTTTTTTTTATTCCAGGGTATTGTGAGGGTACAAACACTACAGTTACACTTTATGCCTTTGCCTCACCCAAGTGCGGGTTTAAGGCATGCCCTTCCCACCCCCTTTTAATACTTTCTATTTTATTTATGTTGCTCAGCCTTGTTTTTCTCAAAAAGAAAAAAATGGTTGCTGTTTGATCTTGGAGATCTGAATGGAAATACTTGACTGAGATAGAGACTAGAAAAAAATGAGATCTATGTCAGAGATCTCAAAATAAGAAAGTAGAAGTCGGATGGCCAGGAGAACTGGCTGCTGTAGGGTTTTTTTTGTTGTTTTTCTTCCCTCTCTGCTTATAGTTGCCTGTAAGTAGCCACAGCAGTTGCATACTTTTCAAGGTCAGAGTCCAGTGTTTAAGTTTGGTGTGAAAATGAGTTTCTTCAGCATCTTTGTATGTGAATATTTCCAGTGCTTTTAATGAGTTTGTGTTCACTTTTTTTTAAATCCATTAAGCTGTGAACAGAAATGGGTCAATAATTCTAGAACTTAAGTGGCTGATTTATAGGCATACTTTGGCAGACTCGAACAGATTCTTAGAGGCCTTGCTTTTTTAAAAATGTAATCTTCTGAACCTTTAGTAGGTTTCATTCTGCATTCATTCATTTACCTCCCATTTGTTGAAGATTTACTCAATCAGTTAGGAATGCATTCAGCACAGGAAAGAGAAATGGCTAATGGTAGTGCCTTAAGCAATAAGAATGTTGAATTAGCTCACACTGTAGTCTGGAGGTAGGTGGGTCTAAGGTAGTACAGTGGCTTGATGGGCCCAACTAGGACCCAGAGCATTTCTGTGTTTCCACCCTGTTGTCCTTAGCTATTACTGGCTTTTTGTTCTCATGTTTGTCACCTCATGGTTGTCCGATGATGGCAGCTGCAGCACAGGAAAGCAGGAAGTCATTAGGGAAATTAAAGTTCTTCCAGAAGCCCCCTTAGCAGGCTACTGCTGATATCTCATTGACTATAACTGTGTCAGTTGGCTGCCACGGAGGCTGGAAGGTGGGTTTTTGTGTTTTCCTGCCTTAATACAGATGAGTAAAGGAAGGGTTTTACCTCTCAGGCACCCCACCGAAGTGCCACACCTACCACAAGCTAGGCACTTTTCATTTGGGGAAGACACCGTCCGTACCTGCCTGTGAAGAGCTGAGTCTAGTGGGATATGGTAAGTTCCCTCAGACAGCTTCTCACACTTTAATGTGCACATAATTCACCTGGGGGTCTTGTTACAAAGCAGATTTGGATTCAGTAGAGCTGGAGTCATGCCTGAGATTCTGCATTTTTAACAATCCTCCAGGTAATGCCAATGCTGCAGGTCCCAAGGACCATACTTTGGACAGCAGGTGCCAAGGAACAAGTAAAGCATCACAGAAAAGGTGACTTCTGAGCAGTATTCTGAAGGATGAATAGAAGTTTGCCAGGCAGGCAGGTGGTGGGGTGGCATGAAAGGGCATGTGGTTGTGGGGGAATGGACATTTAGTGGCTGGAGAGCTTTGGGGGTGGAGAAAGCCTGGGAGAAGTGTGTTATAAATGGATCCTGAAGGGCTTTGTGAGCTGCGCAGGTTTGGAGTTTATTCTCTGGAAGCTGAGAATCCAGAGCTGATTTTTAAGCAGGGGAGTGATATAATCAGATATATTTTTTCTTTTCTTTCCCCAATTGGTAAGCCTCGTGGCACTGTGGAGGATTGCTTTTTCTTCCCCCCCTAAAATGTTTATTATAGCCAAATTTGATGGGTATTATTTTGAACACAAAGAAAGTTGAGCACCAAGAAGATGGACATGAGGCATACCTGTCACCATGCCTTGCCTGTTTGTGGCAGACATCAATATTTGCTTCAGATATTTTTCACTTTCAGGTAGCTCTCAGTCAGCCCCAGATCCTGCTCAGTTCTGGGCTCCAGTTGGTTGGAGTTGGCAGAGGAGATAAAACAAATTTGTCATCTTGAGATAGTTTGCTTTGAGGTTGGAAAAACACTTACTGTGTCTTTGAATGTGCTTTTATTGTCTGAAAACTTTGAGTTACTAATGCTTTTCTTTGTAAGTTTTTCAATTAGAATTCTTTCTTGCTTTCTAACCACATTGATTTGAGCTTTCGGAGCTTGCCAGTTAAACAGTTTTTTGGTTTTGGATAGGCTAGATGGTTGTTAAAGTTGGGTTTTCATTTCTCAGAATGAAATGAATTGACTGGGCCAACTTTGATATGCTTTAAAAAACTTCGCTAGCTGCTACTTATGTCCTCTCCCTTTTTACACAGATATTCTTCTCCTGCTGTTAGAGCACTGGTTCTCAACCACTGGTTCTCAAGGGTACTTTTGCCTCTCCCTGCCTCACCCCCACTCCCATACCTCGGGAGACCTACTTGGTTGTTACAACTGGGGTGAGGTGGGTAGATTCCAGGGATGCCAGTAATGTTGGACAACATGCAGGACAGCTTCCCTCAATGAAGGATTATCCAGCCCAAAATGTTAGTAGTACTGAGGTTGAGAAGCTCTGTTGGAGGAGTGTTTTGAGCTGCCTCAGCACAAGTTTCCCTTACCTCCAAGTTTAAAATGGTTATCTTGTTACTGTTTCTTCTTGCTGTGGGTATGTATGTGCAGCAGTGCTAGGGTAAAACTTGGGCTTCACTGGCGGGATCCTTGTATCAGTTTCTTAGAAAACAATGAGAGTAAATAAGTCAGTTTGAACCGAATACTCAGTATGCTATTTTTAGGGGAAATCAGTTTACTGCCTTAATAGGAGCATGGTTGCTCTAGGTTCTTACAAATGCTTTCTGATTTCTAGTACTCAGTGCCCTTTTGCAATAAATAAAAAGATGGATAGCCATCTTTCAAGCAAGAAAGATAAGTTTTATGGCAGCAGTTTTTAAGCTGTGCTGGCAAAGAACGAGTAGAACAGCATGATCTACTGATAAAAGAATTGTGGAGACTTCTTCCAAATTTGCAGTAAAACAAAAAGTGATTGATGAATTGAATTTTCTCCCCCATGTTTTTTTCCTTGAACTTTGGTGGCTGGTGGTGCCTGTTTATTAGTCAGAGTTCTCAAGTTACAAAAGGAATAAACATGTATAAATGAATAGTGGGAAACAACCTAGCAATTGGGATTACACTCGCTTAGTTCCATACCCGACTTTTTCGTAGACTCAGGCTGTGGAGCTCTGATGTTATGTTGCAAGCCCATGGTACACATTTTTCTGGTTTGTGTGAAGCTCTTTAGTATATTAATATTTCACATTGTTTCCCATGAAGTACTTGGACTTCAGGGTGTCTCTTGAATTCATTTGAAACATGGGGTAAAAATGAAATTGTGTAGGTCACTTTTAGATTTATGACAGGATATAAAGTAGAAAGTACATTCCTTCCTGGTCAGTTCCCTGATGCATCTAACACTGTCACTAGAATTTTTGTGAAGTTCCAAATCTCTGAAGGAGAAAGGAGGTGATAGAATCACAAAGTTTTGGATTTGGGTGTGATGTGAATATGCCCCAGCCTTTCGGGACGAGGAAACCAAGGGTCACCCACTGGCTAGTGGCTGAGGGAGCAGAATTTCCATTCACTGTCCACTCTCTGGGCATCCGTGCATTGCTGGTGCACATACTGCATCCTGGGCCTAGGGTGGCCTTATCAGTACAGCCACTGAAATGACAGGTTTCAACATAAAACAAACATGCAGGATGGACGTGCTGAAACGTGTAGCATTTTTTTCCTCTGAGACTCTGATGCTGAATTGTAATGAAAATAAGGTCATTTGCAGCTAGCTTCATATTTATGCCATTGCTCTTTAGGCTTAGGTACTTTTGGAAGTCTTCCTTAAAAAAAAAAAAAAAACAAACCTTTCAGACTGTTGAAATGCATGTATAAACATGTGGATCTCTCTCTGGTAAGTTTTGAGCTAATAATGTATGCAGCTTCCTGTCAAGTTTGGTACAGGGGAATTGGGAATTATAAGAAAGTTTCCAAGAGGACTGGTTGGGGAATAAAAATACACAGAATAATTATAGAAACTCCATGTTTGCTGACTTAAATCATATTTGCTGTGCAATTTTGTGCATAAAGGGGCTAGTTTAGGTGAAGGGTTGGGACTGGAGAGTTCAGTATGAAGATTATAGGACAGAGTTCTTGCCCTCAGAAAACTTACCTGCTTGCAGGGAAGTGGTTTTTAACTATACTGAGTAGGAAAGTTCCGTGGAAGTTCAGAGAAGAGCGAGATCATTGTGAGCCGAAGTGTAAGTAGAGGATCCATTTATTCGTCTTTTCATTCATTGTCAGCAACTAAGCGTCCATAAATTTGAGTTCCTCACTCCATGCCACTCACTCCCTGTGCTAGTCATTGGGAACATAGTAGTAAACAAAATGGTACGAACATGGTTAAAGGCCACGCGGTTCCTTCCTTCATGGAACGTCTGTTGTCACAGAGGAGGAGGCAGTATTAACCAATGAACACTGATAAATGTGAAATTAAAAATTACTGTGTAAGAGTGGAGAAAGGGAAAGATAAGGTGGAGGAGAGAATAATGGTGTGACGAGGCAGGGAGGAATAAAATGTATGTAAAAGGCCCTACATTCGGAAGGAGCTGGGGGTACGTTCAAAAATCTGATAGGCCTTGTTTGTAGCTAGAGGAGGCTAGAAAGAGGGGCAGGGCCTTGTAGGCCAGGGTAAGGGGTTTAAATTTTGTTCTGAAAGCAGTGGAGGTTGCTGCAGGTTTTAAAGTTCTGGCATGATCTCATGAAAATGTGAAGTGGTCATTCTGGGTGCTAAATAGTGAATAGAATGGAAGCAGGAGACCAGTTAGGAGGCTTTTGTGATGGACCAGGTAAAAGTGGTGGTGGATGGAGATGGAGCAGTGGGTGGATTTGAGAATTTGAGATCTATCTGGAGGTAGATGCTTTTTTTTTTTTTTTTAGAAGCTGCATGGCTCCCAGGAGCCGATGAGCTGGTACCTAAGATGCAGACTGCTCTGCGACGAGGTAGACTCTTGACTTGCTCACGGACTGATTTGCGGGGAGACACTAAGGCAGAGGGAGCTTCAATAGTGACTCCCAGCTGTTTGTCCTGAGCAGCTGGGGGATTGCCGGTACTGTATGCTTATTCGAGGAGATGCAGTTTTGGGATCAGGAATCCAGGTTCAGAAGTGTTAAATAGGACAGTCATGAGATGTCTGGTAGGCAGCTGGGTAAGGGAGTCTGGGGTTCAGAACATTGATACTGGCAGGAGATAAACATTTGGAAATCATTGGCCTATAGATGATATTTAAAGCCATGGGATGTGGATTTACAATAGAATTTGAAGATAAAGCATGGATAGTTAAGGGGAAAAGAGATAATATTTCAGGTTGCTGGGGAAATATTCTGAGCAAAGGCATAGAGATGACATGGTCTAGGGACAGAGATCCTTGGTTTGGAACAGGGATTCACAGCCTTGGCACTACTGCCATCTGGACTGGGTAATCCTTTGTCATGGGGGGCTGTCCTGGCATTGTAAGATGTTTAGCAGAATCCCTGGCCTTTACCCACTAAATTTGGCAGTACCTCCCTCCCCCTACCCCAGACATGACAATCAAAAATGTTTCCAGATATTGCCAAATGTCCCTGGGCTGCAGAATTGCCCCCAGTTGAAAGCCACTGATTTGGAGAGAAGGCGAGTTAAATGTGGATGGCCAGGGAGAGGAGAGGGGGCAAATTATGGAAGGTTTTGAGTCTGTCACAACAGTTTAGCCTTGAGGCTGCAATCAATAATGATTCAGCTGAGGCTTCTTGAGTTATGCAGACTGATTAGACGAAAACTGTGTTTTAGAAAAATGGGTCTGATGGTGAGCAAAAATGAGTCAGATGGAGGAGAAAGTAAATGCAGGGAGAGAACCATCACAAGTATGAAGTGAGGAAAAGGAGGAGGAAAGGGTGAATCCAAGAGACGTTTTGTAGGACGTTGCAACATTACTATGGAGACTGCAAGAGGTGGAGTGGTGAAGGGAACACGGAGGTTTCAGGCCAGGGTGATGAAGTAATGGGGATATCTGACAGAAATTGAGCAGCTGGAAAGAAGTGGTTTGTGGCATGCATTTAATTTGAAGATGTGGGGGTGAGTGAGGGTCATGGGTTATGACCGCTCACATAAGATGGGGAGTCTTAATAGGCAGTTGGAAATTAGGTGCAATTTAGAACTAGCTGTATAGACTTGGATTCAGCTGCATAGAGATGATAATCGAATCCAGGAGCATGTTGAGTCTGTGGAGAAGGTCAGAAGCCCAAGACCAGGCCCTTGGGGGAAACTAAAAATGAGAGGCTAGAAAGGAGTGAGAGGACCTGGTGAAGGAGCATCAGAGATGCAGGAGGAAGACCAGGAAGGCAGAGTTGTGAAACCGGGTTTACTTTACAGTTTAACTACCTGCTCTTAGCCCTAAATGCAATGTAGAGCTGCAGAAATGTCAGTTTATACCCGTTAAGAATCAAATTCAAGTTGGTATTCGGTAGACACAATACGGATTTATTGAGTCCACAGATTTATTGAGAATATTTCTTGCACTGGTCCTGTGTTACAAGGTACTGGGGATATGAAGATGAGTGAGGTGTCCATGCCCTCAAGGAATTCCAGGTTTAGAAGGAAAAACAGATGGGTAAAGAAATAATTGCAGTAGGTTTTAACATATGAATTAAAAAAGAAATTATTGCAGTAGGGTAGGATGAGTGCTGTGACAGAGTTATGTACAAAAGTGCTGTGCAAAGCCAGGGGTGCAGTCACCTGTGGGAGGAATGGGGGCCCTGTGAGGGGACTGAAGAGACAGTACCTAGACTGTGTTCTTGAAAGATTGGGAATCCTTGTGGACAAGGGAGAGGTGGGAAAGTCCTTTCCAAGGCAGACAACCCATCAAGTGCAAAGGCTTGGAACCTCAAACAATGTGGCTTATTCAGAAAAGGTTAAGGTCTAGGATGCTTCTAGCAGAAGGGTAGGGTTAGAGTTGGGGCAGGATAGGAAGGAGGCTCACTGAGTGACGGTTTGGGCAGAGCTCATCTGGAAGTCCCTGGGTGCCTTGCATCCTGTGAGGGCAGCCACCAAAGAGTTTTAGACAGACTCGTGGTATGATTCTTTTTTTCTTTTATTTTTAAAAGAATGATCACTCGGGGGCTAGGGACATTGAGGATGGATGGGGTGGTGAGAGAGGGACGGGCAGAACCAGATTCAGGGAGAACAATATGTATCTTAGCCTCTTTGACACTGGTCACATTTGGGAAACTGAGGCAGCTTAGAACTTTCCAAAGATGATAAAGTTTATTTTAGACATGTTGTATTTGTGGTCTCATGGTAACTCATGGGGGGAAATATTTGGTAGTTTAGGATAGAGTTGGCTAGAGATTTTTGTTACAAAATCCCAATTCTCAGATTAAAAAAAAAAATGTCTTTCCAACCAATGACATAAGCTAGCACTAAATCTGTCACTCTGATTTGACCTAGTTTGGTTCTTTACACAATTGCAGGGGCAGAGCTTCAATTTAAATAACTGTGCACTTACTCTACTGAATACACTGCCCTAAAGTGCCATCAGTGTACATTTTTTGTTCTTGTCTACATATACACATATTTTACATAGTGGCTATCATTCTGGTCAGACCATTTTGGATTATTTTTTTAACGCAATTTATAAACATTTTTTGTTTTTCATTAGTATTAATAAACTGTTTAATGTTTAATTATTTTATTATTTATATGGTATTGATCATTTACTCATCCAGTCCTCTTTTATTGGGCATTTTCCTCTCTACTCTTTTTCACTATAATGAACATGAATCCTGTGTATAGCTTTTTGCTTTGATAAATTTCCAGGACATGTCCTTAGAGCATCAAAAGCTTATGGACATCTTTTTGACTTTTTATATGTGTTGTGATATTACTTTTCAAAAACAAAAATTACAGAAATTGCAGTGCTGCTAGTTCTGTCATAAACTTCACCTGGCCCAGTAAATGGTGCTTGTTGGATGCTCAAAAACTTAAAAATGAGGGGTATTATAATTTAAATTTGTTATATCCATTATTTGTTCATTTATCTCTTAGCATTTAAAAATATTTTTATTGTAATAAAATATATGTAACATAAAATTTACCATTTTAACCATTTTAAGTATACAAATCAGTGGCATTAAGTACATTCACAGTGTTGTACAACCATCACCACTATCCATTTGAAGAACTTTTTCCTAATTCCAAACAGAAGCACTGTATGCATTAAACAGTAACTCCCCTCAACCTCTGTTCTACTTTGTCTCTATGAATTTGCCTTTTCTAGGTACCTCATAAAAATGGAATTGTATGATAAGCAAAATCCTTTTGTGTTTAGCTTATTTCAGTTGGAATAATGTTTTCAAGGTTCATCCATATTGTGGAATGTATCAGAATTTCATTCTTTTTTAATGGCTGAATAATATTACATTGTATGTAGATAACACATTTTGTTTATCCGTTCATCTGTCTATGGCACTTTTGTTGTTTCCACCTTTTGGCTATTGTGAATAATGATGCTGTGGACATTGGTGTACAAGTATCTGTTTGAGTTCTTTGTTTTCAATTCTTTTGGATGATATGGTAATTCTATGTTTAACTTTTTGAGGGACTGTCAGACTGTCTTCTACCGAATGTACCATTTTACATTCCCACCAGCAGTGTATGAGGGTTCCAGTTTTTTGTATCTTCACCAACACTTGTTATTTTCTGGGTTTTTTTGGTAGTAGCCATTCTAGTGGATGTGAAGAGGTATCTCATTGTGGTTTTCATTTACATTTCTCTAATGACTAATGCTGAATGTCTTTTCAGGTCATTTGTGTATCTTCTTTGGAGAAAAGTCTATTCAGTTGCCCAGTTTTGAATTGCATTTTTGTTGTTGAGTTGTAAGCATTCTTTATATATTCTGGATGTTAATGCGTTATCAGAAATGTGATTAGCAAATATTTTCTTCCCTTCTGTGGGTTGTTATTTCACTCTCTTGATAGTGTCCTTCCATGCACAAGAATTTTTAAATTTGATGAAGTCCAATTTATTTTTCTTTTGTTGCTTATGCTTTTGGTGTCATATCCAAGAAATCATTGCCAAACCCAATGTCATGGAGTTTTCCCTCTATATTTTCTGTAAGTTTTATGGTTTCAGCTCTTATGCTTAGGTTTTTAATCTATTTTAAATTATTTTTTGTGGATGGCATAAGATGAGAGTCCAACTTCATTCTTTCTCAGGTGACTGTCCAGTTTTCCCAGTAACATGGTTGAAAAAATTCTTCTTCCCGTTGAGTGATCTTGGTACCCTTGTTGACAATCAATTGATCATATATGTGAGGGTTTACTCCTGGGCTCTCTATGCCATTGTTTTGTATGTCTGTTTTTATGCCAGTGCCACACTGTTTTGATTACTGTAGTTGTGTGTTTAGTTAAGTTTTGAAATCAATAAGCATGAATCTTTAAGTTTTGTCTTTTTCAAGATTGTTTTTGCTGCAGTCTTTTGAGATTCCATGTGAATTTTATGATATGTTTTTCTGTTTCTGCAAAAAATGCCATTAGGATTTTGATAGAGATTGCATTCAATATGTAGATTGCTTTGGGTAGTTTGTCATCTTAACAATATAAAGTCTTCCAGTCCGTGAGCATAAGATGTCTTTCCATTTGTTAATGTCATCTTTAATTTCTTTCAGTTGTGTTTTGCAGTTTTCAGTGTATTGGTTTTTCTTCCCTCCTTGGTTACATTTATTCCTAAGTATTTTATTCTTGTTGATGCTATTGTAAATTGAATTATTAATTTCCTTTTTGGATTGTTCACTGCTAGTGTATAAAAATGCAGCTGGTTTTTGCATGTTGATTTTGTATCCTGCAACTTTTCTGAATTCATTTTTATTAGCGTTAGTAGATTTTTTCTGGAATCTTTAGGGCTTTCTACATTACAAGATCATGTCACTTGTAAACAGAGATAATTTTACTTCCGTTCCATTTTTTATGCCCTTTATTTCTTTTTCTTGCCTAATTTCTCTGGCTAGAACTTCCAATACTATGTTGAATAGAAGTGGTAAAAGTAGGCATCCTTCTTGATCTTAGAGGAAATGTTTTCAGTCTTTCACCATTGAGTATAATATTAGCTGTGATCTTTTCATATATGGCCTTTATCATGTTGAAGAAATTTCCTTCTATTTCTAGCTTGCTGTGTGTTTTTATCATGAAAGAGTGTTGAATTTTGTCAAGTGCTTTTTTTTCATCGAGACTATCATTTTTTGGTCCCCACACCCCTTCATTTTGTTAATGTGTGGTATATTACATTTATTGATTTTCATATGTTGAATCGCCTTTCATTCCAGGAATAAATCCCACTTGATTATGATGTCTATTGAGATTTTGAAGTTTTTTCATTTTGTTTTGAAACTTTATAATAGCTCTTTATGGAGTGTATATGTGCGTAAGGTAAACAACTTCGTGAAACTTTTGATACATTTGATATAGACATTTTCCTCATTCTCTTGCTCTTTAATTTTAGTTTGGTACTTTTATATATTACAGAAGGGTTTAATTTACATTTTTGAACCTCTTTCCCTTATTGCTTTTATTATTATATAGCTGAAAAAGTTATTCTGTCTATAGGATAATTTTTCTTTTTTTTTTTTTTTTCTTTTTTTCTATTATGTTCTAACATATTTATCTCTTTGGGAATATGGAGTTTACTTTGGAACATATGTACAGTGGGAATTTATTTTAAGGTTTGACATTTCCCATCTTGTGTAGTAGGGTGTGTGGTTAAGAGCTTGGCTGGAAGGCCAGACTGCCTGTGTTCAGATCCTAGCTGTACCACTTGCTAGCCTTAGGACCTTTGGCACTTAACTCTGTGGGCTTAATTTCCTCATCTGTAAAATGGAGATAAGAGTATGTCTACCTCATGAGGTTGTTTTGAAAACAAATGAGACAAAAACTTGGCAGAGGGCCTGGCACACTGACAGTACTCAGCAGGTGTTGACTGATGTTGTTACCATTGTTACCCCAACCTCATTATCATCTTGTTTATTTACAAAAGGTGTCCCTATTTTTAGAATTTTATGGTTTATTTCTGACTTTTATATTGTTTTGTTGGTTTGTTGTTTGGTACTGCATAGTATTATCATTGCTTATTTTTTCTCTTGCTATTCTTCAGAAAGTTCTCCAAATTTTAGAATCATTGTGTCAAGTTTCAAAAAGCAAAGTATTCCTGGTGAATTTTAATGTTGAATATCTACATTAGTTTGGGACAGATAACTGTGTTTACTAAATGCCTGCCTGTTACTGATAAAATCTCTAACTTTCAACAAAACATGAACTTTAGTAATGTTACAGTAAGAAAGCCTAGATCAACTGATAACTGAGGAAGAAATTGAAAGTTATTAAAGAACTGCCTGTTCCCCCAAAGGATAACAGGAGTGGATGGATTTACTTGTACATTCTTCCAGGGATCAGATAATCCTCATGTTGTATGAACTGTTTAAAAATATAGAAAAACTTACTCTCAGAGGCAAGAGGATTGTGTTTCCTAAATCAGTTGCTGTCTCTCTCCACCTCTCCCTTGTTTGTAGCGATTATGTCTTACTACGTCTTATGCAGCATTGAATCTCTGCACCTGGTTTGTAGAAGGTGTACAATGTGTTGATCAGTCAGGGCCGAACATGCCACGACCAAGGACAGCTTGCAGACCAGCCTCTGTTGTAAACATAGGTTTGCTGGTGATGGGCCAGTTCTGTTGTGGACTTGGGTTAGACCTCACTTGAGGACTTTGATTACTCTTGAGATTTAAGCTTTGAGAGAGGAGGGAAAGAATTTGAAAAGGGAGTCGGTGAGCTTCAGTATACAGGATTTTATGAGCAAGTTGTCTGAAAATAGAATGAGGTGCCTCACATAATAGTATTTTCTCTGTCACAGGGCGCTTTGAAAGTGTTGGGGTGATATTATAGAGGGAGTCACATACCCCATAGTGGATTGTGTTGGATTCAATTTCTTTCTTCTCCTTGTCTCTTGCTCCTTTCCTCTGACTTTTGAACATATACAAAATGTATTAGAAGCAGAGTTGACGATGTTGGCAGCTTTATGGGTATGTGAAGAGTGAATAAGGAAGAGGAGATGAAAATAATATTAAGGTTTTGAAACATGGTGTTTTGGGATGGTGCTCTTCAAGATTGGAAAAACAGAATGGAAAATAGTTCTGGAGGTGGGTGGATAAGTTCAGTTTTGGACAGGTCATACAGTATTTGAACATGAAAATCTTAAGAAAACTTCTTTTTTAAGCTGTATTTGTTGAATGTTACCATTTTCAGGTACTGTGCAAAGTGGATCATTTAAGTTTTTGGTGACCCATGCAGAAATGAGCTGATCCGGTCTAAACATGGAAGTGTCTCTTAAGTCAAAATACAGATCTAGTAATATAGATGCTTGTCCTGAGTTAGTTGTTTTACATGTTCCTTTGTGCGGCTTAACGTTTTTAGTTTGACCCCCTTACTTTTGTTTTATTATTAGTGTGGGGTTTGATGGATTTTTCCTGTCCCCATCTATGCACTTGTCACAATGAGGGGTACTAAATGGGACACTGTTCTCTGTTTGTGTAGTCCCCACAGCTGTTTCCTATAGTAAAGACTCTGGAAAACAATGACCTCATGGTTTCCACAAAAAAACCTTTTATATTCCGTAGTGGAAAAGAAATCATTCAAAATTGAGTAATTTGAAGTTCCTGTCCTCTGTTGCTTCTTCCTGCAAAAATATTCTTGTTTGCTCTGCTCGTTGTTCACTGGCTGTTCCTCATGACCTTTTATGTTTAACAAACAACATTTTTGCAGTGGAGCACATCGGGATATCTTGTCTTTCATTTGATTGTGATCATTCTCTATTTAGAAATAAATCATTGTTTTATGCCATGGACTGTGGCAGTTCCTAGAGGCATTGACCAGTCACCCAACATCTGTCGCATCTTCCCTCCAGTTGTGGAGCTCGTATGGTAGCAAACAATGCGTCCACAAACAGTTCACACTTTAGAAGATGCCATAGGGCTGGGCAGGAAATGCTTTTGTTGGTATCTCCTTCTACTGGAAGGAACCTTTCTTTGTAAGCTCATCACCACCAGACCAGCTGAGTAAATTTTTCACTTTAATTCTTGCTAGTCTGAAAATCTTTAAGAGCAAGGCA
The DNA here is from genome assembly GCA_004363605.1 of Indri indri. Classification (NCBI taxonomy): domain Eukaryota; kingdom Metazoa; phylum Chordata; class Mammalia; order Primates; family Indriidae; genus Indri; species Indri indri. The sequence continues at coordinate 4,666 of RJWJ010024742.1, read as the reverse complement.
GAGCCATCTGATTCTCAGGAGATTTAAGGAACAATAATAATCATAATAATAAAAATACTGTTTATTTGTGTGGAACCAGATCATATACAAAGTGAATTCATATAGTTTTTAATTTACTCTTAACAACAGCTTTGTCAAAGAGGCATTGTTACTCCATTTTTAAAATTAAGATAATGGAACTCAGTGCTAGTAATTAGTAGAGCTAGGACTGCAACCTTGCATAGTTTTTGCGAGCATTAAATGAGAAGATGTAAGTAAGGGTTTACTGTAGAAACAAGCACACAGTATTCAAGAAATGACAAGTGGTAATAGTGCAGGTTCTAAACCTATGGCCACTCCAGTACCCTTCCCCTTATGCCCAAATAACCAAAGCCCAGAGAAAGAAGCATGGTGATGATAACACATTCCTTGTGTCTTGTGGTGGTCTTCCGCATCAGACGCCCTGCCTTTCACTGCTATGCTTGTTTTATTGACCTGCTCGTTTCAGTTCTGTAGTTCTGTAGTGACACTACAGGTTTCTGTGTTTGGTCCTGTCCCCAGCAACACTTTTGCTAGTGACTTGGATGAGGACCTAGCAGGCATATTAATTGAATTTGTAAATGTCTTAACACAGCATATACTCCAACTTAAAGAACGCAGGTCCATGAATATCTTTAGAGTTAACAGCTGAAATTTAATAGAATCTTGTATCTTGCATTTGGGTCCCAAAATGAGCTACCCCATAACTTTCACATATGTGAAAGGTCCTGGATGTGTTACTGGCACATGATAGGCTGATGTAGCTGCCGAAAATGTTTAAGATTTTTATTCTACGTTCAAAGAAGTGTTGTGATCTGGGTAGGTGATAGTGTGGTTCCCCTCCCAATTTCTAAACTCTGTCTCTTCTAATTGATGGTTTTTATTGCTTCCAGATTAATCTTCTTAATGTTTACCTATAATTACATTATTTCTCTTCTCAAAAATTGCCATTGCTTTCCCTTTTATATACAAAATATGGTGTAAATTTCTTAGCCTGGCATTTAAGCTTTCCATGATGTGACCCCATCTTCCACCCTACCCCGAGAAGGCAGTGGGACACAGCGAAAGAGCTGTAGAGTCAGAGACTTTTGAGGCAAGTGATTTTCCTTCTCTTAGCCATGTTTCTTTCTTTTATGATATGGGGGTAATAATGCATTCTTCATAGGATTGATAATGAGTGACGAATACATGTACAGTGCCTAACACATTGCCTGGCCTAGAGATGTCTGTTAGCATTGTTATTCTTACTATTTGGCAGTCACATGCCCACCTTGCTGACTCTTATTTATGCCCCATACTTTCCCACCTGTCTTGCCTTTTCTCTTCTTCTTCCTTGGTCCAGAGCACACCTATTCTTCAAAGTCCATTTTAAAAGCTACTCTTAACATTTGTAAATTTAGAAAATGATTATAAGGGAACACCCAGAGCAAATAAAATATTTGGAACTAAAAAAGCCCGTATAAAATGTAGTTTTATGAAAATAGAAATATAATACAGTATTGATTTTTTTTTTTTTAAAGCTATTCTTACATTAAAGTCCTCTTAGGCCCTGGAGTTGGAAGTAATGGCTCCCTCATTTGAAAGCAGATAGCATTTTACATGGAACTCTCTTGTGGTAACTTGTACACTTCCCTCTTAGTTAAGCTTAAATAATAATAACAATAATAGCCAAGTGTTCCGAAAACTTTTCTTTTTGAAAATTTCAAATATAGACCTAAGAGAGGAGACTAGTATTATAATGAACTTGCATGTCCCTGTCACCCAGCTTCAACAGTTATCAATTTGTGGGCAATCTTATTTCACCTCTATAGCCTTTGCCTTTCCTCTCCCCAACTTTTGAAGCAAATTCCAAAAATGTTTTATCCGTAAATAATTTCAATATATCTCTAAAAGACAAGAATGCTTAAAAAAACAAAATGCCATTATCTGCCTAAGGAACACTAACGTTAATTCCTTAATATTATCGGATATCCACCAGTGTTCATATTTCCATGATATTCTCTCTTTCTCTCTCTCACTCGCTCTGTCTTACACACACACACATATCTGTGTGTGTGAGAATGTGCATATCTATTTTTTTTTACAGTTTGTATAAGGATCTAAATAAAGTCCCAAAATTTCAATGGATTGACCTATCTAAGTCTCTCATAATCTGTCCATCTCTATTTTATTTTTTTTTCTTCTTGCAGTTTATTTGTTGAATGAACTGGGTGTTTGTCCTGTAGAGTAGGGCTTTTCAAATTATTGGGTTAAGGGCTAATTTTTAAAATTTCTAATATGTCACGGACTGTTTGTAAAATGTAATACAGAAGAATTACTAGAAAAGTGAAATAAAAAAGGCATATGTAAGACCAGCCCCATTACAAAAATTATTAGATTCGGTAGGCATAAAGTTACTCTCAATTTCTGTGCTTATCCTGGACTAGTAACAAAAAGTCCACAGATGGGCACCTATCTGTGGGTTGTGCTTTGAAGAGCACTGCTGTGGAGCTTCCCATAGTCTGATTTTTGTGTTGTATTCCAGTAGCTTCAATTGAAATGTTCCTCTGTCCCTGTGTTTCCTGTAAAATGGTAGTTAAATCTAGAGGTATAATGAGATTCAAGTCTGAGGTTTTTTTCCCTCCTCGTGTTTTTTTTTTTTTGTGTGTGTGAAACTACTGTGTGTGGGTAGTGTTGTAAACTTCCATCAGGAAGCCTATACTGTCTAGTTGTGATGTCAGCAGTCAACAGTCATTAATGGTTATTCCCTGATCTATTTATTAAGGGTCGGAAAATGATGACGTTGTAATTCTAACATTCCTTTTTCACTCATTAGCTGGAATACTTCTACAGGGACTCTTGCCCAATTATTTGGTTACCCCAAAGTCAATTTTGTGGGAGAAAGGCTAGATAAATGCTTGATTTTTTTTCGCCTTCATTTTCAAATTTTCAGAATAATTACTTGATTTCCAAATGTGGTTAGTGAATTTTTATAACCCAATGAACTCATTGGCTTAAGCATATTTGAAGTGTTCAGTCAATTACAGTTATTAACCTTATTGTTGCTCAAATTGTCCCATTTTCGGCCCATGGGACAAGTTGGCTCCCAAGTCCTTTGGACACGATGCTTGTAGTCTGTGCTCCCAGTAATTATAAAGATACGTTAAGTTGGAATGTTCTTTAATCTTGTCCTAAAATAAGAGTCCCTTTTTAACAGTGCAGTGACAAATCTCCCTCATTTTAGAGTCTTTATGTCATGGAAGTTATAATAAAATAGGGTAAAGAAAAGACAAACTCCTTTAAAAGCAGCAGGTCATGAAAAATATCCTGATTTCAGGATTTTAATAGTGACAGGAAGAAAGGAAAGAGGAGGATAGTTTTCATTCCCCTGCAGGCGGAAAAGAAAGAGGAGCATTGGTAGCTTTTTATCTTACATCCAGTGGGAGGTTGGTTACCCTCCAGGCTGTCTTGTGATGTCAGGCAGCTGGTTAGGCTGTTGTTACTGTCCCCTGACCCCCGCCACCCCTCCCTGGAGTCTCTCAAGCTTCAGAGGGTAGTGCTGGGAGAAGGGAGGGGACGGCTAGGGTCAGGGGCTACTCTTTTCCTTTTGAAAATCCATGAACCTTTGCATTTTGAATTTAATCAGTCCTAGTGCAGCTGAGATCTTGGGCAGATCACTGAGCCTGTTTCCTTATTTTCCTTTGCATTGCCATGTAATACCAGTCTCACAGGTCCTGGGCATTTAACAACCATTGGCTTCTTTACACCTGAGTGATGAAAACATTTTAGCAAGAACAACCAGCCCACCAAGCAATCAACCCAGCCTTTAAGAGCAAGTGTTACATACCTACAGAAAAATGCACAAGTCATTAGTGTACAACTTTATGTATTATCCTAAAGTGATAATTTATCACATAGATCAAGAAATAGGACATTGCCAACACTCAAAAGTTCCCCCTAATTGGCTTCTAACACCAATTGATAAGTTTTGTCTGTTCTTGAACTTTATTATGAGTGAAATAATAAGTATATTTTCTTTTAAAAACAGCTTTATTGAAATGCAGTTCACCTACCATATAATTCACCCATTTAAAGTGTACAATTCAGTGATTTTTAGTACATTCATAGAGTTGTGCAACCATCACCACAATTTTAGAACATTTTAATTATCCCCCAAAGGAACCCCATACCTCTTAGCAGTCACTCTCTGTTTGCCCCCAATGTCCCAGCCCTAGATGACTATTAACCGACTTTCCTTTTCTATAAATTTATCTATTACAGACATTTCATATAAATGGAATCATATAATATATGGCTGTTTGCATCTGACTTCTTTCACTTAGCATGATGTTTTCAAGGTTAATCATGTTGTAGCATATATCATACTTCATTCCTTTTTACAATCAAAAAGTATTCCATTATATGAGTATTCCACATTTTGTGTATCCATTCATCCGTTGGTGGACATTTGGGTTGTTTCCACTTTTTGGCTGTTGTGAATGATGCTGCTATGCTCTTGGGCTGGTGGGCAGGGCCATCGTGCTGAGTTCGTAAGTCAAACTCTGTGTTCTTCCTCTACCTCCCTTCACTAGCTCAGGAAGCTGATGCTGCTAGTCCCTTTTTCTCTTCCAAGGGCTAAGCTTTCACTTCCCACCACCTGGCAAGCCAA